>SNQN01009858.1:0-23849 GCA_008642245.1 Bassia scoparia
AAGAGAGAGATTTGGCTCAGTGCAAAGCTGGGTTAAAGAGGTGGTTGTCAGACACCAATCATTCTGGTGTTGACATTGCGGTGTCAACCGATATTAGGAGCATACCATCTGGGATGATACTGGATAGTTTGTGACAAGCTGGAACACACATCTATCCAGTAGCTTGGGCTATTGTTCATAACACAAATCGTGGAGAACAAATAGATTTTTGAGACCTGGTTCTTATCTTGTTTGGTTGAGGATATTTGGTTTTGGGCAAAGGTGAAGCGTTGCTCAACAGTATGAAGTGATCGATAGAAGGTCGACAAACACAACAATTGTGCCTCTTTTGTAATTAATGTTTTTGCTTGTACTTTGATTTCTTTTTTGCTGACTGCCATTATTTGTGTTTACTATTGATACACGGCGTATGTTAGATCATGCCATTCAAGAACTTGTATTAGCCATCGGGAGAGCGAGGTTCCTGATGTGAGACACATAATAGAGCACAATTTTCAAACACTTCAGTTAAGATAGGGGGCAACGCTTCAATGGACCAATTCTTAGGTATGTTAAAGAACTTCCTGCACTGGGGTTAAGCATGAACTGAGTAAACTGAAGCTGGACACATTTTTTTTACTTGGGCACTTTATTGTATGTCCTGAAATGAAACCTATTTCATTTAAAATATATGTAGAAAACGCTTCTTAGGTTGCTTTAGGAAAGGGCTCTTAAGTTAATGTCTTGAAGAAAGCATTTGACCATTTTAAGCATCCATTCCATGACACAACGACTGGCAAAGCTAGCTTTTAACACATCTTAATCAAACATGCCATAACATTTGATGTGAGAAACTTCAAATGGAGTGATCAAGGGAGCTACAGGGAAAACCAAGCTGCAATAACTATGTATAGAGAGATAGAGGACTGGAGCAAGTATGTGACTCGAGACAGGGATTTATTTACTAAATTTTGATGCCTGCTCAAGAAAAGGTGAAACAATTCTTATGCTTAATCTACTGAGCCTATCTGTTATTCAAATACGCGTTGTAAAGCGAAGCTCAGAGATGTTTTGTGACAGTCAAATGCAACTCCAAGATTGGCAGCGTTTCACACAAGGTGACACAGCACTTTTGAACTTCGCTATAAGGACTAAAAACAGGACTTACAACTTGCAGAAATGTGGATATCTCAACTGGCATAAACCTTGGCCAAAAGTTAAAACAATACACACATACTTAACACTCAAACCACTAATCAACAACTGAACAACAACACCTCACACCTCCGAACACTCCAAACAACAATAAATAAACAGGTATCACAGCTTACAGATCTGACAAAACAAGAAAAAGAGATTAATCAATAAATGCTTGCCATGACATCATTAAGAGGAAGGGAGAACGCCCAGTGATTCGTACAACACAACTACTAATAAATGCATGGCTTATGTATCTAATCTGGAGATTTCTATACTTCTGTGACCCATCGCCTGGCACTAAAGGCAAAAAGTACACTGGGAAGAAACTGAGCATTTGCGTACTACCAACAACATAGGCACTCTTAACCAATCCATCAGAAGTGCCTGGAAATGCCTTCCAAGAAGAAGAGCAAAAGAGAAGCAGATGGAAGAAAGAAAGAAGGAAGAGCTTAAGCTTCAAGGAACAAGAAGACAAAATATGTGTGGGTAGGTGTGAGTACATAACAGGTGTAGACAGCCTAAAATGATCCTCCCCAAAATGAGTAATCAATGAACTGAGTATACCACATGTCGCATTAATTCGAACTCGAAAATACGCATTGGAACTCCGTAATGAAGCCGATAATAATGTGAAGTCAATCAACTACTAAATCTCGAAATTAATGAGTCAACTAGGTCAAATAGGGCAAAAAATTTCTTTCGGTTTTCTCGATAATCTCAAAGAGTTTTACAACACAAAGTTCGCTGCCAAGATTCTCATAGCTTTTTGTTTCTCATCATGTTCGTACACATTTTCTGCAATCCGCAGATCATTTTTAAAATTATTTTTTCTGTTATTTTTCATAATACGAAATTCTCTATGAATTCTTTAACAAATGCCTTTCAAATACGCAGAATACGCAGAAAATACATAAATATTAGAAAATGCGCGGAAATGTCTAGAATATACGTTTCCTTTGGCAGAAAGGAGGCAGTTTAGAATAATACCGAATTCTTAGAAAATTCGAACGAACGTATAGGAAAGAAATAATTCCGATCCCATAATTTTCAGATTTTTTGGAAAAAAATATATACGCAGAAGCCTGCGGTTTCGCTCCTCAGGCAGCGTATATACGCAGGGTTTTGGGAATTGTTGTATAGCTGCCTTTAGAAGGAGCGTATATAACGCTAGAGTGAGGCGTATATACGCTATGCCCTTTGAGCAGTAATTACAGCTGCTCCTACATCAGCGTATATACCTCCTACTCAGACCACACTGACCTCCGCGCCTATAGAATAACGCCTTGCTCCCAATCCTCATTCGAACTGATCACGATTTTCCCAACTACGAATTTCCAAAAAACACACAATATCCCAAAACGAAGAACATCCGTCCACTCTCTATCTCTCTCAATTCACAAAATTCCTCTCACAAATACCACATCAACACTACAGAAGATTACTTGCGTTCTTCAATCGCATTCGTTTGAAAGCGAAAACAAGGCTTTGAATTCTGAGATTACTCACAATAATTCTCTCCTCACTTTCTTTAATTTGATTTAACTATTACTTATGAGTTTTAATGTAAATTTTACAACACTGTAGAAACTCACCTTAATCGTTTATGTAATATGTAGGATGTTCAAACAATGTTTTCAATGATTTATCAATTGTTTTGATATTTTCATTCTTTCATTTCCATCTTTAATTATTATTATACCCATTGTCAATACTAAACAGATATTTGTATTATTCTTAGTAAAATAAGCGATTCAAGACCGGCGAATAAGAATTACATCTGCGCTCAGTTTTCACGTCATGAACTAACATTTGGTTTTATTGGTCATTTATATAGGCGAGCCAAGGCGGAAAGATGTTCGATTTCGTCATTTACACTACTTTGTTTTGTTTGCAGTCTTGGGTAAGATGAGTTTATGTATAATATATTTATGAAGTTCATATACTCATATTGTTCATTGTTGCACATATTTGTATTATATTTTGCTAAAACAAAGAAACAAGGAATTAATGTGAATCACTTTAAAGTCAGATTAACTATGGACCCGGTTTTTTAGGCAGCCGTTTAAACATGACTTAATCAAAGATGGTCACATTATCCTAGGTAGGCTGTCTGGTGTTGCAATAATAAGTAACTCCTTAGTAATACTATAGAGGCCCTAAGTGCGATAATAAAGGCTCGAATATGTAAGATTTGTGTGCATACATAAAACTGCAGTTTAATGGATTCAACACAGATAGAAGACAAAACAGAGTAAGAAGGCCGCCTAACATAGCGGGCTAGGATTGGGTTCTGATTCAATCCGTACCATGTCCCGAACAGCCAGACTGGTTTACTGAATAGGAACGTGAGGCAAGGCCACCTATAGTTTTGGCACCAAAAACGTTTTCCGGGCGTCAAACCGTGATACCTTATAAAGGCACGGTGGCCCGAAATCCCCTTTACTCGCAATCCCAACCACTACACACCGTGCGGAGTAATCACGTGGCTCATCCAAAACGCAAAGCAACACCAAAATTCGAATGGTAGTACACACAAGACGCGCGCCAAACCGTATAAACGTGAGGGCGCCAGGCCACTGCTAAACAAAATTATGGCGACTTCACTGGGGATAATCACCTGTTAGAGCTGAAGTGGACAGACATTGAAAAGTCTCTAATTACCATCACATCACGTCTTTTGGATTTGCATTTTGCATGCTGATTTCGAATAAGGTCGCGCCTTAGGCCTCCTTGGTCTTGTATGGACAATGTTCTATGCTCGAGACTACCATAAGGGGGATACTAACAGTTGGACTTGCATGTGGTTAATTGATCGCAATGGCTAAGGCAAGATCTATCCCGCCATGCGTAGTGTGCACGTGTTAACTAACAGATGCGTGTGCAATAGGGGTATCTGGCCATACCATCGCTAAATTTGCAGTGGTGAAACTGGCGCAAGTTATGCCTTAGAGCGTGGTAAACTCTCTGACTTAACCTAGACCGACATAGTTGACTTGTTCAAAGTGTCTATGTATATGTGCATGTATGATCCTAGCCAATTTACGTTCTAAGACCTTAACAACACTTTCAATATAGTCCATTGGCCATCTTTTTTTAGTTCCCATAATAGCATTTCATAGCCCATGTAGACTTTTAGTTGATCTGCCTTAGTCTGTGAAACGAAAAAAAACTAAAGTCTAAAAAGGACATTTGTCTTACAAGCTTTCGACCTTTAGTCAACATAGAATCCTGATCTTAGTCTTGAAACCTTGGACTACGGGTCAGACACAGACTTTGACCTTAGACGTTGACTTATAGATTCCAATGGATTGACCTTCCCTTTAACCTCTAGGCGTGACCTAACCACTTGGACAACCGATGCATACTCATACATCCCTAATGTTCGTCATTGGTTGCCCTTTTAAAAAAAAAACAAAAATATCAAAAAAAAAAAAAATTCAAAAAACAAGGGCCACCTTGCAATGCATTCATAACTAGGAAAGATGACCATGGAATATAGAGACATGCATATTGCATCTACGCATCGCCATTACCATTCAATAATGACCAGGGTTCACTAAGGTTTCTGTATTCCTTATTTGAAAAAAGGGTGAAGTCGTCTTTACAGCCTTTGCTCGTAACACCCGAAGAAGTTTGAGCCCTCAGCCCAAATCCAAACCTAACACTTCCTCCAAACCTTCATTACCCTAGCTCCTAACACCCAAAAAATGGCCTCCCTCAGAAAAAGCTCCAAAAAACTTGCGACAAGTTCAACAGTTGAGACGCTTGAAGATCGAAGTGATTGACTTCGAGTCCCTTCCTTAGACACAGCTTGTTTGAAAAAGGCAAATAACCAAAAAGCACATCGACCACCAACCGTTTTACGAGACCACCCTTTGACCCTCACAACAAACCTTGCAACCCACACTGCCAAAGCTTCTCAAGCCGAGCACATAACCCAAGTTCGCCGACTAGTGACCTCACCACGATTTTTTACCCATATAAGGGATTTAAGACCACACATGGCTTAAAGGGATTGACTCGTCTTGTTTCCAAATGTCCTTTCCCCCTTTTTGAGAACACGGATAATGTCAGAAAAAGTGGTTCTTTTCACATTCCTGAGAAACGAAATAGCTACTTGGGAAAGAACATCGATCCACGCGTTCATGCAAGATACAAAGGTAACATTCAGACCCAAACATCCTTCCGGAGCTAGAAATCCTTAACTGGGAGAGAACGAGGGGTTCACACCTATCTGACTAGATGGAGAGGAGTTGCTGCCCACCTAGTCTCGCTCCTACTGAAGAAGAGATGGCAAGACCTTCATATTCTTAACCTCAGCCAGAAATACAAAGAATCATTCAAGTATCGAGGCCTTACCATTCCGCATAAGGGTCTTGAAATTCTACGACATTGAGGAAGTGGGAAATCGAGAATGATCTATATCTTAAATTCACAATGACGTCAGTTGGAGTTTAGCTTTTAGGATCGAGTCGGAAGTCTTTCCTAGATTGTATATTTTTTTCTCCTCATTTCGGGCCTATGGTCATATAGGTTTAAAGGAAATCAATTCTGCAAATTAGCCTATACTGATAAATCAAATTTATTAATTAATAATAAGTTTCTTTTTTGCTCACACAATTTTACTTTAGCCTACCATAGTAGTTTGATGCTATACCTAACTTTAAGTGGAAATTCAAATTAATATCGACCACTCAACACTCCTCAAATGGACTTGCCAAGGAGAGGCCTTCTTTCATAGCTCACAACTATACCTCCTTCCTCCATCCCATTCATCAAATCCAAATCCTTGTACCCTTGAGCATACACATTAATCATTCAGACCTATCTTTCTTATTCATCAACCCACATCTGCCTAACCTTTGGACCAAAACGGTGCTAGGAAAGACAACGATGAACAAAGAAAGAAAACAATAAAAAAGAAGAAGAAAGAATAAAAATGGGCAAAGAAGCAAAAAAACTGCCAAATAATCAAAGTTCAATGCAATCAATGTAAAAATCCATGCAAATCACAAAAGTTCAACAAAGCCAATTTCAAACAAAAAGCAAAAAGTCTAAAAGCACAACTGGCCAACGTGGGTACTTCGTGATCATCAAGCCTTTTTCTTAAAACACCATCAACCACAACCTCAAATTAAACAATACCACAAAAAGCCCTCTCACAGAGGCACTTGTCCAAAATCATCATCGGAACTAGACGCGGTCTGATCCAAACAAGGATACGTCGGAGCCTCTTTCTCGAGGGTCCGCCAAAAAATTCAATAATTCTACAGCGTCAATTATAAATCGTTATGATTCCCTTAGTATCAGAAGCGAAAATTTCTAGTGACGAACCCGACATAAGCTTAATAAACACGAGTATTGAAACACATCCATCATAGCCTAAACCCATCAATTATACCCGTTCCACCTACCCTTAGTCCAAATATAATTAGCCTCTGTCCTTTTCCTTGACTCTAGCCTATTCTTCTCATACAACTTAAAGGGCTCTCAATACCAGTCCTTAACTACATAATACCACAACTGACTCATCATGCTGCAACTAACATCCTCACGAAGCATACGCCTATGCAGCATTAACCTCATGTTCTCCTCCTCAGACAGCAATTCAGTCAAAGTTACTGATTTGGGCAAAATCAAAATTCACTCAACCCCTCATTCCTTACATTCACAACAAAATACTAAGCACAAACAGCCCAAGACTACCACATAAATTCACTAGCTTACCTTACTTCATCAACTATGCACAACTAACACTTCGCTTTCAACCAAGCAATGCTCACAAACTCCAAACAACAAACTGGGGGCTCACCACTAACAACATCGACAACACACAAACTAAGACCCATTCCACCGCCAACCTACATGGGTTGCGGGCAATCACTTGCGATTTACAAAAGCATCGCCTTTGCTCGAATGGGGGCCTTAGACCGGCTCCCATTCCCGCATCAGAGCAGTACTTAAACCAAATATAGTACACAGATTTCCTTGGTCTTTCATGCATTAATTAAGAATAAGCTTGGATTACACATATAGCCACTTGCAAACACATCAATAAGCATCATTGTGAGCATAATGAGTTATACATATACATCATCATGCATATCCTCCTGCACAAAACATTAATTGCACATTTGTACATATACAACATTGCACCACTCTAACACGGCTAGGGCCCATCTTACATGCATTTGCTGCAACGCTATACGGCATTCATCGCTATACAAAAACCCAAACGCGATTGTTTGCTAAAACCGGCTAAAATTCTTCCAGAAAGCCAAGGTCAGCGTGGGAAAGTTATTCCTGAGGAACAGAGAGGCTCCAAAAGGAATTCAATATATAACGCCTATACGGCATTCATCGCTAATAAAAAACAAAATATAGAATCCCACCTGTTGCTATCAACACAAAACACGAAAAACTATTTACCTTGAACCCCGAAAAAGCGAAGGTCAGCCGTAAGGAAGGTTTCACATGAGGAAACCGAGGCGCTTCCAAAGGATATACTCATCACTACAAAATGCACTATAAACATTCATACGCTATATAACCGCGATTGTGCTACAACAAAAAAAAAAAAAACCACAACAAAAAAGAAAAAAAACACGAAACATTTCACCCCGAAGCCAAAGGTCAGCCGTAGGTTCGCAGGAACGAGGCAGCTTTCCGGACGGAACTTTAACATTAGTTTCCCGAAAAGCCAAGGGTCAGCCGTCAGCGAACACAGGCACATACACAAATCATCTCCCCGAAAGCCCAAAGGTACAGTAGGGACTTTCCGAAGAAACGAGGTGCTTCGACGGAAACTTGGCATATTTCTCTCCCGTAAAGCCAAGTTAGCGTGGAAGGCATTTACACATATTTTCTTTTCCCGAAAGAGCAGGTCCAGCCTAGGGAAAAAGCTACCTGAGGAACGAGGCGGCTCCGGAAGGTTATTCATCAATCAGTTTCTCTGAAAGCAGAAGGTCAGCACGTAGGGAGAAAGTCAGCCCGAGGAAATCCAGGCGGCTTCCCAAAGGCTATAAACGCATGGGGCAGCAGGTAAAAGGTAAATAACCTTGGTTTTGCAGGTAAACCACGAACACAGAAAACACGAAAAGGGTGACTTAGGGTCTACAGAAGTCCGAGTTGCTCTCACGTCCAAATCGAAATACTTTTGAATAGTCGTCTTACGAATTATTCGTCTCCTTACAGACTCAGTCAAAGTGGGCTTCTTAAACACAACACTCTTCTGCACACGTGGTTCGAGATTTCCGGGGCTAAGAATTCATACGTCCGGTCTGACTCAGTTTCCATCAAACATCCGGTAGACCAGTAAAGAGTCCGTCAGGCATCAAATACCCTGAAAGCCAAGGTCAGCCGTAGGGAAACGCACCGACCAGAAATCCAGGCGTCTCAGCGGCATAACACGCATGCGGGCGCGGTAATGCAAAAATTGTTGCCGTAACAAACTACAAATTGTGCGAAACCAGGAGAATCCAAGGTCGCAAAGACGTCTTGAGTTCCGCTCTACCGTCCGAAATGAAAATACTTGTGCACTTTCGTCTTACACGACTATCGTTCTCTTCAGACTCAGTAAGTGGGGCTTCTGTAGACACCCCTAAAATGTCTCCCCAAATGATGATCATGATAAGCTATAATGTCGCATTTAATTCGAATCGAAAAAAGAAATTGAACTCGTCACATGCAGCACTGAAATTGATGAGTCAAAGGTACACTCAATATGAGCAGGCAAAACAGGATAGATTTTTCTTCTCGTTTTCTCGATAAATCTCACAAGGTTCTTCAAACAAGTTACGCTGTCGATTCTCATGCGTTGTTTCTCATCATGTTCTCCACATTTGTTTGAATCCGCCAGTATTTTTAAATTATTTTCTCTGATTTTTCTATGATTTTTAGAATTTTGCAACTGTTTAAATACGCAGAATACCGCAGAAAATATGAATAACATTAGAACAATACGGAACTTGTTAAGAATCATAATACTCTTCGTCGAGGGCAATAGAGGCGTCTAGAAAATACCGTATTTAGAAAAATCCGAGGACGTATGGCACAGAATCTATTTCCGAATCAAAGATTTTAGATTTTTTTTGTCGAAAAATATATACGCAGAAGCCTGTGTAATATACGCTCCTAGGAGAGATATATACGACGGATTTTGAGGAAATTGTTGTACGCTCTTTGAGGAGCGTAATATAGCTAGAGGACAAGTCGTATCATTAGCGCTTTTACTTTCGCTTAGTATTTACGCCTACATGATCTGCCTCCGCCCTATACAATATCAGCCGCCTTGCCATCATGTTACGAACTGACACTATTTCAACACGATTTTTCCAACCATCAGAGTCCGAGACATCGTCCACTTCTCATCTCTCATCTCTTCATTCACAAAAATTCTTCAAGATACGCAGTAAACACGCATTCTTTGCGTTCTTTCGATTCGTTTTGCAGCGAAAACAAAGGTTGAATTCTGAGATTAACTCACCAAATCATTCTTCTCCTTTCTTTTAATTTGATAGTAATATTATTAATGATTTTTAATGTAATTTACAAATGTAGAAACTGACTCCTTGAATCGATCCTCAATGTAAATTGATAGGATGTCTCACAAAAGTGTTCCTTAACATGTCATTAACTAGGTTTTGGTTTATTCCATTCTTTATTCTCATATTTACGGCTTCAATCTATCCTCCATTATCCCTATGTCATTATACTACGATTTCTTTATTCTGTATAAGCGATTCAAGGCGAAAGATTCATTGCGCTCTTTTTTCGTCATGAACTAACATTCTGTATTTATTTTGTCTTTTAATATATAGCGACGCCAAAGCGGAAGATTTGTTTCGATTCGTTTCTCACAAAGCTGACCAAAACCTGTTTTTGCTTTTGCAGATTTAGGGTAAGTAGTTTGTATATATATTTGAAGTTCATCTATATATGTCAATGTATTGTTCGCTATAATTCATGTATATATATTTACTTCAGTGCTTATATAACAAAAAGCCGTGGAAGTTATGTGTTAATCTATCCCTTTTAAAAGTCAGATTAAACTAATAATGGAACCGTTCTTTGGGCCCCGTTTTAAACATGATTGAAACAAAGTGCGTCGACATTTCCTAGGTTAGGTAATCTCCTTGTGCATATTAACCTCACTTAGTAATCTTTAGGGCTAGTTGCAGAATAAACGAGCTACACGAATATGAACGTATTAGTTGTCGAGCATCCAATACAATGTCGTATTTAAGTGGAATTTACAAGAGACACCGAGAGTAGACGCACCGTGATGCGGGCGGATTGAGGTTACTATTCATCACGATACCATGTCCGAACCAAACGAACTGGTTTACTTGATGACGTGGGACCTTGTTTTGGCACCAAAAAACGTTTCGGCGTCCGTGCAATAACCTTTATAGGCCGGTGGCGACTCCCCTTACTGCACAACACTACCCCCAACGACACGTGCGGGTTCCGTGGCTCGAGCCACGCAAGCACCTCGATGTAGTACAAGCGCGCGCCCGTATATGCTGAGGGCGCGGGCCCACGTCCTACCCAGCGCACAAAAAGGAAAAATGCAAAATGACCAAAGAAGAAACACACAAAGGCTAAGGGAGGGAGGCACCCAACAAGGACAGTGAGGTAGAAAATACCAGAAAGAAGAAATTTGCAAGGAATGTGCTAGTACAGATGGTTTTTAACACCATGATAACTTTTCATATGCTTTTTATTACAGACACCTTGGTAGAGTACTAATGACAATTTATTTCACGTAGCAGCAACTTATATTGGCGATAGGAGTGGTAAGCCAAAGCAAGCTACAAGGGGACGAGGATGACCAATAGGCAACACAGCTATAAGTCATCTAGCAGCAAACAAAAGTCAAACACCAAGCAGGAGTACGCCAAATCCAGCTAAACATTCACCTCCACATGCAGGCAGTAACACCAAACCTCAGACACCAGATCAAAAATCCAAATCAACCAAGGCAGAAGAAGACATAACTGATCTAAGTGACAATTTAGTACAATCATATTGCCACTAAGTTTAACAACCAATTGAATTATCGTATCAGTATTAGCAATATTAGACCATCTCAGAAGATCTAGTATTATCAGACATTTAGAAATCAAATTTGTAACTTGTCAGTAACAATGTTTTAGTTTGTTTAGTTGTGTCAAATCACAATATGTAGAGTAAGGTTGCTGTATAGGCATATGTTTGTTAATAAATTCTAAAGGAAACTTCATCTAGTTTTTAATGGAAAGTGCAAGTTAAGCACCACATTTTGCTAATCTTCTCTCAATAAACAGAAGCATCATTTTCATTCAAACATAAGTTCAGTAATAAATTTGACTTAGGCATGAGTATACATTATTATTGCATAGTACAATGACAAAAAGGACTCACATTTATTAAGGATAACTAATCCTATCTCAAACAACACTGCAAACACAATGTAAAAACACAGCAACAAAACAATGAAAAGAAACAAAGCTTGCGAGACACACTTTCCACCAACACACTATCACCAGCATTCATCTTCTCAACCTTCTGAGACCCTCACAATTCTCCTTCAATTTGCATTCTTTCACCCTCCAATTGCTTCCACTGTATTTTAATATAGAAACCTCTTGCAGATATTCTTCTCGTCGAACCATCTGGTTAAAAATGCTTCTGCCTTTCCACTTGTGGATTATCAACCCAAGTCCACAACCCACATCCTTTAATACCTCCAAGTGCAGGATTATATAACTTGCACATCACATAACGCCTTCCTGGATTCCTACTGGTCCAAGATTGWAATCGAGCCACAGGGATGCCACAACCACATAAGTTGGGAGCTTGATCAGCGGATTGGTAGGATGAACTTGACATCCTGCAATGAAGTGAAACACAAATTTACAATCTGTAATTAGGAATTCGTAAACCCAAATACCCTAATTTTTCGAATTCGAAATTTAACCCCCAAAAATAATTTGAGGAAACAATATGTAATAACTTTAGAAATAGAAGCAAGCAACAACGACGAAAAAATAACTAAATCGAGAAGAAGAAAACACTAAAGGAAGACTGGAATTGAAAATGGAGAAAGGCAGGAGAAGGAACAAGCAGAGCAAGGAAGTCAATCGACTTAAAGAAATGAGAAGCAAAATAAGTGGGAAAATTAGAATTTAAATATATCAAACTAATTAAGGGTGTTCTGGTCATTTCCCATAATTCCGGTGAGGTTTAAGTCTTAAAACCGGATTAAGTGGGGCCCACAGGTGAGATTAGTGGTTTTAATCTCTAGAAAATTGCTACGGGTCGTGGTACACAAAGTTTTAATAAAAACTAGGTAGTTGTTTTTTTTAAAAAAAAAGTGGGTAGTTGTTTTCAAAGTTTGACAAAAAGTGGGTAGTTGTTGACAATTTTTCCGAAAACTAATGAATTTACATGATTTAAATTCAAAAAGCAAAATTATAATTCATATGATTGAAATTCAAAAGATAAATTATAATGTTAACTAAAAACAATGATAAAAAGTAAAGAGATGATTGGATTGAATAGCCTCAGAATTCATACCTTGATTCGCAAAGAAATTACTTCGAAAGTAGCGACGAATTTAAGAACTTTGGATCTTGATGAAAGATTTGAGAGAGAATTTTTTTGAGGGTTTTGAATTGCCTTAAGCACAAGAGAATTAGTTGATTAAAGCTTGATTTTCGTTGATTATTGTTGAGGATCGAATAACCACCGAGAGCATGTATTTATAGGCGTTTGGAAGGAAAGATAGGTAAAAAACAAAAGATAGGTAGCAAAATTGGAAGCATATATACGCTAGATCCAAGAGTATATACGGTTTGGATACCATATATACGCTCATGATGCGTGTATATACGGTTGTCCATACCGTATTTACGCTGGTGATGACATGGCAACCATGTCATCTAAGCATATATTCGATTTCACTCCTATATGTATCTTCGTTCGGGTTTTAATATCCTTCTTTTTGCATATGATCTACTATCCAATTAACCTTTATCCACTAGTGGATAAACATGATTAATCTTCCAGAATATTCCGGATAATTACTGAATTTTTCTGAATTTATTTATGTTTGAAAATCATTTCGCAAACTTGTAAAAATCATAGAAAATCATAGAAAAATCGGAAAAATTATTTGAAAATAATATTGGCGAAATTCGAAAATTGAGAGGAATAAGGTGAAAATGAAAAATCTTAGAAAATACCTTTAGAAATTGTTCTAAAAAATCGTTATTACTAAGAATAATTCCATAAAAATAGAATATTGTTAAAATAAATATTTTCTGCCTACTATTGAGCTCTCGGCATACATTTTCAACTTCAAATTTACTTCATCTTGTTCACAAGGATGTGGTTTAATGAATATGGCTTGTGGATTTTGTCGCGACTTCCGAATTCAAATCTATTTCGATATATCGTACTTTTGCTCATTGGGTATTGCATTTGGGGAGACATTTTTCGGTGTCTACAGATAAAATTGCTAAGTTGCTGTGTTTTCAATGAATTTGATCGAATGGAATTACAATCTGACCGAGTAGAGGTCACTACATGCGGGCGAATTGGGTCAATGAATCTTTTTGTACCATGTCCCCGAACCCACGACTTGGCTAATGGATCAGACAGTGGTACCATTAAATTGGCACCAATGTTTCGGGCGTCAGTAACTTGTATAGGCATGGTTGCAATTCCCTACTCGACAACACTACCCCAACGCACTCATGTGCGGGATCTGCGGCTCAAGTCCATGAACGAAATCGACGTAGGACAAGGCCCAATAAGGGCACATGCCTACAAACTGTCAACTTCACTAGGGATAATCACCGTGGACCAGACTTGAAATTCTCGTAATTCCATCTATCTTTTTTATTGAATTGTGCATATTGCATGTAGCCCTTCGAATAGGGCCACACCTTATGATCCATGGTCTCATATGGGTATGTTTTATACTCGAGATCTCCTTATGGGGGGAAACTATATTGGTGAATATGGTTACTTGATCATATGGCTAAGGAAAGTCCTATCCCGCCCATGCCGCGTGTGCACGTGTTGATTGATGCGTGTACATAAGAGGTAACTTGGCTATACATCGCTAATTGCTAGTGGTGATATTTGGACAAGCCCTACTTTTAGGCATGGTACCTCTTTGAATATACAAAACCGACCATAGTCGACTTGTAGTCATGTTGTATGAGTATGGGCCTTAGTCATTGTTCTTGACCGAATTCACAGTCACTTTCATATAATTCATGGTCATCTTTTAGTCCACATCACACAGTCCCAATCACACTTACATATCATACATTCTCATGCCAATTGGTGCCCTTTCCCAAAACAAAATAAAAAAAATGTTTTCACTTTCAAAAAAACGAAAAAGCACCTTGCATTCATCATGCATGCATTCTAGGAAAGATGACCATGAAATTAGGACATGGATTCGCATTTACATTCTCTAAAGACCAAGGAAATTTTCTAAGGGTCTAATTCTTTCTAAAACAGGTGAAGTTGTCAAACCATATACTATGCCCGGTTGCTTCGAGCGCCTAACGTACGCTCGTTTGCAGCCCAAAGACCCAATAGCGAATCTTTCCAAGCCCAATCCAGTCCTTCCAGGAGCCAATTCCAACTCCAAGCCTAATCCATCCTTCTAGAGCCTAATCATCGTCTCCAATGGAGCCAAACTTCCAATGTTCGCCAAGCCACAAATTTCCAAATCTTCCAACCACCACCAGATCATCCCTAACTACTTAACAACAATGAGCTCATATCAAAGAATAAAGACGACCAAAGTTAATGAACTAAGCTAATTCCATGCAAACACACTTCAAGAACAAAAATTCAATGATGCGATAAGCAAATGCTTTCAAGAGCTTCATCCTTTGCCAACTAAGTTAGACAGAAAGCGCGATCCAGTCAAGTCCATTGACCATCCTTCAACGAGGACATCGCGTACACTTGACCCATCCTTTCTTACAACACTACCCCCCAATGACATTTTCAACCGAAGACATACGCAAATGTTCCAAACCAATCGATAACGCCTATACTGTTCGCATCTTAACGGAAATTATAGACCACCATGATCACTCAACGGAATTGACGTACTTCTTTTTCCTAGATGGATCTTTACTCTCTGGAAATCTATAGTGCCAGGAGAATGTTCTTTTCATCGTCGGCTGAGATAAGGACGTTATTTTTGGCAAGTCATCTAGTCGTTGGCATTATCTCAATAGACGCACAATATAAGGGTAAGATTCAGACCCAAACTTCATTCTGAGAGCTCGAGATCCTTTAGAAAGAGGAGAAAGAGGGTTCACTACATATCTAGCTAGATGGAGAGTAATTGCTGCCACACTAGTCTCCGCTCCCACTGAAGAGGAGATGGTTAAAACCTTCATTGACGGCCTTTAACCAACGTACAAAGATCATCTCAAGAATCGAGGCCTCACCACTTTCACAAAGGTTTCGACATTGAAAGTCATAAAGGAAGATCTATAAGGAGACTATCGAATGGTAAAAAAAGAGTCAGTTCGGATTTCAGCTTTTGGACTGAGTCGGAGTGTCCCTCCACCTAGACTGTTTGCATGTCTTTTTTTCTTTTTGGAGTCTATGTATTAGGATAGGATTCATTTCTACATTTGATCCGGTGTAATAAATTATTTGAAATAAAAAAAGTCATTTTTTGTCTTTCAACCTTTTTCTAAATCTAATATAGTTTGTACTACTAACTTTAATGGAACAAAATAAACTGGAAAGAGTGGATTTCAGAATCAAATTAACTAATGGTATTGCTAAGAGAGGCATCTTTCTCAATCTCCACAAAAAACCATTCCTTTCCATTTCATGTATTCAATTGCAACATCCATGACTCGACTTTGAGCCTTACACTTAGTACTTAAGCCTATCTTTCTTTCATCACCCACACATGAACTAAAATGAATTCAAATGGTGCATAAAGAAAACATTTGCAAAAAACAAGCAAGTTGCATAAAAAATTAAAAAAATCAAAATCAAAATTCAAAGTACAAATCAAGTTTTTCAAAAATCCATATGCAAAACAAAAAAAAAAGCACACTTCGCTCATGGTGGTACAATGGGAACTTTTGAGCCTTTTCCTTAACGTAGCCTCACATTACATCCACAAAAGCCCTCATCACACAGGTATTGTCCAAATCACAAACAAAAACTACGACGGTCTAGATCACAAAAGGATACAGGGAAGCCTCTCCTCGAGGTCTGACTCAATATACTATAACTTTGGAAGTCCACTCTTCGTTATTAGTTTGACTCCATTAATGGTGGTAGTACAAATTCCTAGCATATAACTCAACATTGACCGAGCTTGAACCAACATCATCTAGCCAACCACATCAATTCTAGTCTTTTTTTCTCGAACCTTTTAGCCTATTTCATTCACACACACCTTGAGGGATCTCCTTAGCTCTTCCTTAGGTTGTTACATTGCAACAATATCGATGCATTCTTCATTCATATCTACATTAGACACCGAAGCATCTCGCATCCCCTTGCTTTTTTGCTCACATAGGTGATTCAAATTACTAAGTAACCAATTCTGGTAACTCCAAATCACATATTAAAACCAATGACTCCACAAGCTTGGTTGCATTTGTAACATCATAACTCCTTGCCTATGACATCAAAACCTGAAACTCGAGCTACTAGCAAACTCTCACAGCTTGGAAAAGATGGGGATGACTCACCTACAATCTACATCTACACCACAAACTAAGCTTTTCTCATAACCCAAACCCCAATGGGTTGGGTGCTCACTCGCGATCCGCAAAACATCATATGAATCTTCTGAGTCAACTTCGGCTAAGAAACTTTTAAATACATTCTAAACTTTAGTAATATTTGCTTTTGGTTTCTAGATACGGAGGATAGATTTGCATTACATAACACATTATTTTGAGTGAATATGAGCTCCAACCACTATCATGAAGACATATCATGCATACGATACTACAGATGTACATATCTTCAAACATCTATAGAGGAGCTGAATATACATCATTGCCAACTCAACACTATCAACCACTAGCAGAAGCCATTGGCATCAAGAACAACTATGCCTGCACATCAACAATGTACACATTGCATACATGTGGACATAGCCGCCCACTCTAACGAGGCTAGGGCCATCTTATTTGAGCTGTCAAACGCCTATACGACATTACACGAATACCACGATGCAGGAACGGGGCTTCCTTGGCCTATACGGTATTCATGCGCTCATACAACACTGACACGACTGGGGTAATGGCTATTGCACACGCTATCCGATCAACAGCTGATGGGTACATGAGTAGTTATTCTTCTTCATACGAAGCAAGCTTCTGATTGACTCGCTAATCTGCGATCGTTTCTATCTGCGCAGACATTTCTGCCTGTAAAGCCAAGGTCCAGTACTTTTAGGGATAGAGGTTGCTTACAAGCGCAGAAAAAGACGGCATCTTCTGAAAGAGACCATACATACAAGCGGATTATCTCTCCACGGAAGCGTTATGCTTGCTCAACCGATGGGATAGGTGGTATCTCTCATTAGGGTTTATGCTTACCGCTGATGAGAGAGTTCAACACAATCACTTGCTTCTTTATCCTTTCCGTCCCCGAAGTTTATGCTTAGAGAAAAGGTTAAATTCTCACAGAGGTTTATAGCTTACACAAGGGAATATCTTCCACTGCACTCTTATCTACACCATATCTAATGTTTCACATCGGATAGGCTTATGCTTCTTGACGTAGGTGAGTATGATCTTGCTGGTTGCAGGTTTAATGCATGTACAAGGAAAATAACACTTCAAGTCATATGTTATTGTGCGTCCCTATAAGGGTTTAAATGCTGGGAGGGAGACAATCTGAAGGTTTATTCTTACCGAAGGATATTTACAATCATCAATAGTGCGCTTAGGTTTATGCACTTGCAGATAGCGCACACTATGTGGTCTGCAAAGTTTATGCTTACTAGACATTCGACAGTGGAAATTCATCTGTCACATTTATCATATCTCACCTGCGTGGTGCTTGTATTGTTTGTCAAAGGAAGATATCCGTATAAGTGTTAAGTGCTTACTAGGATATTCGCGCACACACGTGATTAAAATCTTTAACATATACCTCGAAAGTACACTGCTTTGTGACCTCTTAATGGAAACTGCTGTGTATGGTGTTTGTACCATCTTAACACTTCGAAGGGTAGATTCATACATCTTAAAACATCTCTTCTCCTGAAAAGCAGGTCAGTGTAGCCGTGAAGGTATGAAACATGTCGCTCAATGAAAGTCGGATCCAGGGCTTCCGAGGGAAATAGCACATGGGATCGGTAGAAAGGTAAAAACTAAACGTTGTTATGCCAAGCCGTCAACTCATCTTCGTTTGATGGAACTTTTGTTAACTAAAAATCTAGAGGCGAAATGAAGAGATAACTTGCAGATATCGCAGAATTGTCTTGAGTTTCCTGCTCTCGTTCGTCCGCTGAACTCGTAAATACATTTGATATTTGTCTGTCTTTTATACGGAGAAACATAAACAGTTTCTCTCCTGTATTTAGTCTAAATGTGCGCGGGCTTGTAAGACACCTAAATGTTACTCCGCTTAAAATTGATTATAACCTGATGAGGAAAGTAACGATATATAAATAGATTTGACTCGAATGTCGCAAATAACACAAGCATATTCATTAAACCATATCTTATGCACAAGATGAGGTAAGTTGAAGGTTGTTATAGATGTTGTCGAAGTAGCTTCATTGCTAGGGCGACAACACTATATATGAAGTTTAGATTTTATTTTCTAGTTTATTCAGGTATATTAAAACGATTTTTAGAACTATTTTAAGTTTTTTAAATTTTGTATTTTTCATATTTTCGCTCATTATGTTATGATTTCGTGCTATATATTAATCTCATAATTTTTTCTGATTCATTCTATTGAATTTTTAGAAAGCTGTTGCGAAAAATAGTATTTTTTCGAAAGATTCAATAGAATTCAGAAAGCTTCTGTTTGAATCAGGCAATAGTAATAAAATTCAAACGAGAAATTGGAAAATAATCTGTGACAACCAAAATATTCTAGAAATTATCATGTTAGATTGAAGTATTTTACACAAGAATGCGAAGCTCAAAAGGTAAATGTGGATAGTAGAGAATGATAGAAAGTGCATAAAAACGAAGGATAGCTTTCGATCCCGAAAAAACCGTTAGATGAAGTCAATATAGGGAGTAGAAATTGTATATACGCTAAGATCTGACCACTCGCGCCTCTCCCAAATAGTTTCAAACCGCAGCGTATATATGCGCATATGAATGGCAAGATATCTTAAGAGGAATATCCTGTATATACTCTTGGATCTAACGTAAGATGGAGCCGCTATCAATTTTTGGTATGTTATCTTTTCGTTTTGTGTGTTTAATCTTTCCTTCAAATGCCTTGAATAATATATCTTGCTCTAAGTGCCTTATTCGATCATAATACCTAGTACAATTCAAAGCAAAAATCAAAGACTTATCATCAACGAGATATCTTGTGCTTAAGGCAATTCAAAACTCTTCACAAATGTCCAATCCGTCAAATCATATGCATGTCATGTAATTCCAAGTTCTAGTGAAATCCGTGATACTAATTCGAAAGTCGTTTATTTTCTGCACAGATATCTAAGGGTAGCATCAATTGTGAAGGCTATTAATCAAATCCTCTCTTATATCTTTTATTAATGTTTAATTACATTATAATGGCGGTTTCTTTTGATTTTTCACATCATATGAATTATACAATTTAGGATATGTGCCTTTTAAATCATATAAATTCATTAGTTTTCATTTCGTTTTCGCTTTCGCCAATTGCTTAATTATAATTATCAATCGCTAAACACTTTGATCTTTTTGTTGTGCTAAGGATTCAAATGAAGCAACGTTTTTGGGTAAAACTAAATCTTTTGTGTCTTATATTGTGATTGTGCAAATATGCATTAATTGCGATAAGCTGATGACAGCGATCGTAAGGTTTTGGAATATTGGTAAGAGATAGAGAGGTTCATGTATTTTAATTTCTTTTAAGTCGCACACCGATTATTAACCATCAATCTATATGTTTTTGATAAATCGTTTATGCATGAAATACCTTTTATGCTTAAGAAACACGGCAAAAATTGTTGAAGATCTACATTTTAATATTGTGCGATTAATTACATGGAACAAAATTTGACTTTAAGGCACTTAATTGTCTTATTAAAATTTTGATTAATTTGAGTGGTTCAAATAGATTGGCAGGTAGTGGTTTTGCATAATGAAACTCACCCTTTCATTGCTTAAGGACTAGAGTGGTCTTCTCTAAAGTGATAAAATAGCTGAGTTGGTCAAATTGTGTATTCAAGAATTTGAATGATTGATCGAATGATGGAAAATTTCTACATCAAGAGAATTGGCTAAGAGGGCTGCTACAAATTGCGGGCGAATAGGACTCAATAGTTTATTTTTCTGGTAGCATGTTCTCGAACCATGGATTTTTGTTAATTGGATCAGTTATGTGACAGGTAGTGAGCACAATGGGGGCCATTAAATTGACAATCAATGTTTCGGGGGTCGGCTATTGTATAGTGCACGATGGCGATTCCCTCACTCGAAATTACCAAACTACCATCGGCATACCAGGTTTGCTAAGATCACATGCGGGATCGTTTGCTACAAAATCACACAGAACAATTTCGTCGTAGGATAAGGGGCACATGGCTAAAGGAGTGAGTGTTGGAAATCTTTTTCGGTAAGCATGAAACCTACAGAGATCTTCCATTACACGTATGCATTTTGTACTTTTTATCAATCTTTGCATCACTTTTGGAAAAGAGTGTCATTATCAGTAATGATTCTCATTGAGGCACTTCCAACAGCGTCAACAAAAATTAATATTTGATAGTCAATGAACATATCGCTACACAATGTTTAAACGCCAATTGAAAAAGCTGTGGAGATATGCTTGTTCCGCTGTTTGCGGACCGGCATGTGTCATCGTGAAGTAAGTCGATGGCACCAGACGGCCTAAAAGATGTAATATATCTGTCGAGATCTAGTGTGACTGAGTATGTGTAGTGGCAATATTTTGTTCCATCTTATTACGATATCAACTACTACCCCTAAATCAAGTTGAAAATTGGTAAGCGATATGGCTAATATGTCTAGACGTAAGAGAAAGAGGGTGCCCACATGTTGCACGAGTATAGCCACTAATTTATTTTTATGACATGTATCACATTTTTTTTAACAAACTTTGCAATTCCTTCCATGGTTTAATTCTACGGTAATAGCCGAAAGAGTGGACTCGAACGTTTTCGTGCAAGGTTGCCTTTCTAACTGTAATACATTACTTGTCTCATATAGGTACATGTTATTCAACTACTCCAGCATGGAACTAAAAACATGATCGCATAGTGTCTTCTTGGTGGGATAAAAGTAAAAGGCGGCATGAATGACTTTTTTGTGTAAATTATCCTTCTCTAAGACATATTGTGATAGCCTCAAACACCTTAGAGCTTTTTAGCCTCTTTTCTCGGATCGCATAGGGAGGAAATCTCATACTTTGCAAAAATTCAGAGACATATGAAACGACAAGTACCAAGGCTGTGACTGCACTTTCATTTGTAAAGGACTTGCTCCTCGTCAAAGTGCGTTCACCACAATGTAAACGTCGAGCTTGTTGCCTTTCATGGACTAGGCTGGCTCTTTTTGCATTAATAGATTAAAGAGTTTGGCATTCGAATGCATGGGAAGCAACGAGCCAAGCATCTCAAATTGATTGTCCTGTGGGAGTGTAGTATACTCTATTTCCTTGACATTTTGAGGAGTGTCTCCAGGATGCTTGTTTAGGTGCCAAACTTTCGCTCCTAACTTTTCCATTTGCCAAAAATTTAATTTCTATTAATTTTCTATTCACCGGCTAGGTTGCCTTCAATCCAATTTGCAAGCTTCATACTCTGTGGCATTGAAATAATAAAGACCACATCTCTTTGATTAGAGATCCTTGAAATATAAATCCAAGTACGCTACACCACATCCTCTTTGATTAGCAGATCCATTGAAATATAAAGCCATGCTAACATCTTTTTATCATTAGTAAGTCTTCATCAGGAAAATTCGGCATTTGAGGTTCCTCTTCGCTGGCGACTAGCTAAAAGTTTTGGAACAATATTCCCTATTGGCTTTTGAGAACAACTCTAGTTCAAATTCAAAAGCATTACACCCATTATATAATCTCCCATTCATGGCTGGTTTCTCCTAATATACTTCACTAGAACGGCCTTCGAGACATCATGAAACGATATTGGTATGTAAATAGTGTCACAATTTCAATATAGTAGGCTAAACCAAGCGTCGACATACTTTTCAGTGTCTGAATATCCTTTTCATATTTAGAAATTCTTGCTTCAGTAATTACATTGCATTTCAGTTGCCTTCAACCTCTAGAGCTAGCATTGTTCTAGACACAGTTTGTGGTGACCGGAGATAAAGCCATAGAGGCAGGCTTGCACGGGTGGTAATGAGACAAGTGGATTGGAAAGGTATTCCTTTACTTTATCAAAGGCGTGTTAACAATCATCATCCAAGACCTTAGGTTGATACTTCTTGAGCTTGCGAAAGATGGGTTCGCAAACCATAGTGAATTTGGATATGAATCGACTGATGTATTGGAGACGACCTAACAATCCGCGAATCTCCTTTTCAATAGACGGTGGTTTGAGAGTCATTATTGKTTGGATTTTCGAAGGATCGATTTCAATGCCTCTATTGCTGATAACGTAACCCAGTAGTTTTCCAAAGGTCACTGCAAATTGCGCATTTTTGTAGATGGAGTCTCATTTGGAACCTTCAAAGTCTTTCAAAGAATTTTCTCAAGATAGCGTCATGGTCCTCTCGTTCTTTGGCTTTTATGATCATATCATCAACATATACTTCCACTTTTTTGTGTATCATGTCAGGCAAAAGGGCGGTGGCAACGCGTTGATAGGTGGCCCCTGTGTTCTTTAGACCGAAAGGCATAACAATGTAGAAAAATGTTCCCCATGTAGTAATAAAGGTTGTTTTCTTCGTATCTTCCTCGGCCATCTTAACTTGATTGCATCCTACGTATCCATCCATTAAAGATAACAAAGCATGATTGGCGGTATTATCGACCAAAATATCTATGTGGGGCAAAGGATAATCGTCTTTTAGGCTTGCCTTGTTCAAATTGCAAAATTTGACGCATATTCGGACCTTTCCATTCTTCTTCATAACTGGAACAACATTTGCAATCCATTTAGGATAATGGACCGTCTTGATGAAACCTGCTTCTAGTTGCTTAACTACCTCTTCTTCGATCATAAGTGCTATGTCAGGTTTCATTCTTCGCAATTTTCCTTGACGGGCTTGGACCTTGGAATAAGCGGTATGGTGTACTCAGCAATTTCTGGATCAATCCCTAACATATCTCTATAAGACCATGCGAACGCATCTCTATATTCCTTCTAAGTTTGAGATTCTTTTTAAGACTCAGATTCTTCTAACATTTGTCCTTCTCTAGTAATGAATTAAAATTTGCGGCCGTTTTGCGTGGTAAACTTTTAGATATTGCGCCATTCTCGAACAACATTATCAACGGGA
>SNQN01009859.1:3546-23847 GCA_008642245.1 Bassia scoparia
GGTTAGGTAGATGTGGGAGATGAAAGAAAGATAGGCTTAGTGAAAGTGTTTATGGCTYAAAAGGTTGCAAGGGATTGACTAAATACAAGAAATGAGAGAGGGATGATTTTTTGTGGAGTTTGGGAAAGATGGCCTCTGTTTTCAATGTCCATTAGTTAATTTGATTCTGAGATCCACTTTACCAGTTAGTTTGGTTCCATTAAAGTTAGTAGTACAAACTATATGGAGGTTAGAAAAAGAATGAAAAAAAAAAAAAATTTTATTGTTTACAAATGAACTCATTATACGAAGTCTAAATGTAGAAACAAATCCTAATCCTAATGACATAGACTCGAATAAAAAAAAGACATGACAAACGATCTCGGTGGAGAGACACTACGACTCAATCCTAAAGTTGGAATTCGAACTGACTCTTTTCTACTATTCGAACTCGTCAAACATTTAACCCTCTCCAGTAACGAATTGAAATTTGCGACCGTCGGGTGCGATAATATCCAAGTTCTTGTGCCATCGTCGATCAATGTTGTCAACAGGAATAATCAACTCTAGAATGCTTGCTTCGTTTTCCTCTTTTTCCTCACCGAAAAGTAAACCCATGCCTAGAGAATCGATGACAGGTGGTATCGTTTTGATAGAATCATTGACTCTATCTTCACAACAAGAAAATCGATTTCGGCCGACCGAACGCACCGACCGATTTTTGTTTGGTCGGTAATACCGATCGCTTTCAGTCGGTAGAATTTTACCGACCGAAAACACGGTCGGTATTTACCGACCGAAATCAAATCGGTCGGTAATTCTGACCGATTATCAGTCGGTGACCTTTAAACATCTTACTTAGGAATTACAAAATTTCCGTGAGTTGTACCGACTGAAAATTCGGTCGGTACCACCGACCGATTAATCGATCGGTAAATATATTATTTTTCTTAAAAAAAAAATATCAACAAAGACACGTGATTCATTACCCCTCATCACTACCCCTTCACTTTCTTTCTCCTCACTCTAACCCCTCATTCCTCTCGCTCTCTCATCAATTATTGTTCTCTCTCATGTCTCAAACCATTACTCTTTACTCTCTCATCTCTCAAACTTCCCAAGTCTCCCAAAACCAAAACCCTAATTCCTAAATCTTTTATGCGCGGTTGCCCAAAACCACAAAAAGGTATGTGTTTTTGTCCGATTTTTGTTTAGATCTAAGTTTTTTCATGAGTTTTCATAAGTTTTTTTTTCTTTTTGAAGGTTMTAATTTTTCGTTTTATTTTTCTTTGTGATTTTTGATGGTTTTAATTTTCGTTTTATTTTGACTAGATCTACAATTTTACCATGTTTTTTTCTTGATTTTATTTTTTTCAAATTTTTTGTTTGATTTCGTTTTATTTTTTTCTGGATTTTCATTTGATATCGTTTTTTTTCTAGATTTTTCGTTTGATTTTGATTTGGTTTTATTTTTTTCCTGAGTTTCTGTTGATTTTGATTTCGTTTTAAATTCGGTTTTAATTTTACGTTGTTATTTTTTTCCTAGATATTATCCTTTTTTTGTTTTCCCTCGATATTTTTCGTTTATATGTTTTGTTCCTCAGAAGTTTTTCCTGTTTTATATTTTTACGCAGATGTTTCGGTTTGTATTTTTCCAGATTTTTGCTAGATTTATTAATTATTTTTTTATTTTATTTTGATTATTTGCAGTCGCAAATTTTATAAAAATTCTGGGTTTTTTGTGAATTGGTATTAGTCATTATTCTGGGCTGAGGAGTTCGGTATATAGGGTGAAATTTCTTATTGGGGTGTTATTTATTATAGTTATATTATACTTCACCTGATTTCTGTCTAGATATTATATGGGAGAATATTTCCTAAAAGAAAAACGGAAGTATGGAATCTGAATTGAGGCTGCGTTGTCTTGCAGGAAATATATTGTGGAAAGATTGGACTTGGAAGCAGGGACAAGGTCTATTCTTCTCGAATTGTTTCCTTAAGGTAATTCTCGGTATTGGAAAAAGAATAAATTAACGTTAATACTGGTGTCTGGGTCTACTATTTTAAGGCTGGTTTTAACTCAAATTTAGGAATATAAATGAAAATCCCTAGGAAAATGAAAATTTGGACAGAGATGGGTAGCTCTTATGAAATCTTTTATTTGCGGTTGATTGTTTGATTTTCCCTCAGATTTTTGCAGGAGTTCAACATTGAAGAAATTGCAGTTAGTTGAAGCGGAGAAGAAGAAGAAGAAGATCAGCCAGGAGTATGAGTGTAAGATAGCAAGTTCAAATTCGCAAGGAAGATGTTGTATTTCTTCTGCTATTTATCATCATTATTTACTTAAATTCTTTTAAATGATGCTAATATGGTGGATACAATAGGATATGTATGGAGATGGTGTCATTGTGATGGGCAAATATGATGACTGGAAAGCTTTAGAGGTGTAGAGTGAATAAATACCGGAGGTTTTATTGTGAGATGTCAATGGTAAGAAGAAAACATATGACTACGAGATCGACAGTAAGACTGTAGTGTTACACAAATTAATATAAGATGTTTACCTGGCAAATGATTAAATCGAGTGAGGAGTGTTGATGATTGCGTTAGGATTGAATGCAGTTCATATAATGTTTCTGATGATACTGTTGAATTCACCTTTCTGCCTAGATTCATGATTAGAAGAATGTAGTGATAAGGGGCGGGTAGCAATAAAGGACTATATTCTAATGTCTATGATAGGCAGCAGTTGATGCTTTACAATGCTAAGTTCCAGATTAGATCGTGTGTTTGAGAATGGCATTTCTGAATATTGTTTCTGTTAAGGTTTGATGTTTATCTTGTGTCTTTAATTCTATTTTGATCTGCATCTTCTATGGCCATAAACCGAATATTTTTTGACATGCCTACGCTTTTGTTTCAGGTTAGATGTGGTTCTTTTTATCAATCCGGGTTGGGTAACAGGGAAGAATACAAAGGAAGAAACTACAGTGTTGCATGTGAAAATGTCGCTTACTAGTACTTCATTGTTTTAATCTTTGGGTATGAGAGTTGTCACATTTTAAGTTTTTAAGATAGTTTTTGCAGGGTTCAGTTCGTGATTGCGAAAGATTGAAGTAGTTAAAAAATTATGTGAATGAAGAATGGAGAGATTGGCCAGATAAGCATGGGATACATTGGTCAATTTTGACCTATCAATCCTTTGTCACTAATCTTTAATAGGTTACGAATGTTCAAGTATAACGACATTTTTTATAGTGCCATTTCGTCTCTGATTAAGTAATCTGTGCCTGTTCTATTACTATTACTATTACAGATGTTTGGCATTTAAATTTACATGGACATGGGTCAAGTCCTATGAATTCTTCAGGTTGAAAAAACTATTGTATATTGAATTTGAAGGTTGTGCCATGCATCTGCTGTAAATTATTTTGATCGACTGATGCAAGGAGGATGATTTTGTGCTTCATTGTTTGTGATGAGATTCCTTTTCTTTCTCTTTGTTTTGGTGGGTTGGATGGTGAACAAATTGTTATGGTTGAGTGTTGGTAGATGGAAAAAATACTAACTAAATTAATGCTTTAATTTGCTTACTTGAACAGAGAGTATCCATGCAACTCAATGGCATCTCCGTATTAAGGTTCTTCAAGCTTCGGAGACTGATTTAGTTAATTCCATGAAAGAGGACAGCGCTAAGGAGTTTGTTTTTATTTCAAGTTGTGCGACGAAAGAAAATCATATGAATACAATTGAAATTTGTTTGATGCTTCTGTTTGGATGCATTATACATATGTTTAGCAAGCTTTCTGGTATGAGGTATTTTTGAAAATATGGTTCATCTACCTTTTGGCCTTGGCCTGTAGGGTTAGAAAATTATTCTCCCATGGATAATACTTAATTGTTACTCCGTACTCTATTTAGATCCAGTACTCACATGCTTGGTATCTTCTCAACAAAGATTTCAGTTTAATATTGTTGAACTTCTCACTTGTTATTGAATTTGTTTATTCTACCTTTTGGATTGATCATTTATTTCAATTCTCTTGATGCAGGGATACCTCACCAAATATCCTTATACCTTCCTTAGTGGCAGCAAGACAAACAAAGCTCTTTACTATATCATGAGCATCCTGACGAACATGGCCTTGCAGTTTCAGCTATGCCTCCTGATRAGCCTMTCTTTCACAAAATGTCACGCCAAGTTCCCTCRTGTTTTTATACCCAGAATGATAAAAAAAATGACAGGTTGGTAGCGGTGTGCCTTAATCTTTGATGAGCCCTCTAGACGTTCCAGATGTTATACSGCCATCTAATATACCAGAGTCTGATATATTGGAGATAGTGTCTAAATTCCTTAAAGAGATTGGTGAGGTCAACCCTTCAAATGTTTTTATGTGTTTAACTTTAAATTTTATATCAATATACAAAACCTAGCTGATTTAAATTTTAATAAATTTTGATTGGTGACATGGTGTTAGTTCATCATTACGCTCAGTGGCTTGTATTTTTCTATATGTTTGTGGATTATTTAATGGTTAACAGTGAGAAGGAAACTCAAGTATAGAAGTCCTCACTGAAAATGTTAAATGATTACCTTTCTTCTATTATCTAACTGTTATTTCATCTTTTAGAGTAAGTTATGCATGAAGGTCTCTTAATTGGCGTTTCCTAGCATATGCACTGAAAAATTCTGCTTTAATGTTTAAACTGCATGGCCTAGATGAAAATGCGACGAATTGACATTTATGCTAACTTCTTGKAGATGGCTGATGGCTCGAAGAGAGTTAGACTCCCTCACATACTCAGCCCTCAGGTAAATATTGCAAATTGATAACTGACAGAAGATGTTGATTTTACCCCGATTTTATTTTTATTAAGCTGCTGTCATTAGGTCTGTCTTGTTAACTTTGTTTTACATGAATCATCAAACTTGGAAGTGTACATTAAGTCCCCTATTACTATTCTTTTCAGCCTATTATGCTGCTGCCAGCAAGCACTTCATATAAATTTCCATGTCTATTTCATGTTGCATTGTATGGAATCTTGATATTAATCCCATATGCTGCATCGTCAGCCTACTATGCTGTGTTTCTATGTTCTTCAAATGTCGCAGTATGATACATCCAATATTTGGAGGTTCAGTTAGATACTTGCCTCACTATCTCAGTGTTTTTCATTTTGCCTCATTGTTTTTCAGGAGAAGCCAGTGTTTGTTTCTTTGCTTCTGTAGTTCTGTCAGCTACCAAAAGAGGAGCAAGTCGGCTATGGTGGAAGAGAAAGGGGTTTTAAAGTTTAACTTGTAGTTTTTTGATATGCAACTGTAATGGGTTATAATCTTCTCATAGAAGATAATTAAAGTAGTGATTTAAGAAATGTAATTTCTAAATATGGCTTGTTATTGGTACTTTTTTTTTAATGAAGATAACTTTTGGGAACGAACCAGGCAGGTGCACTACATGCTGTAATGTTTTGGTTAGTTCTACTATGAATTACTGACGACTCGTAAACTATCTTTTGCCGCAAATGAATTTTAACGAGAATTTTTGCCTCCAATTTTTTTGGAGGGAAATTGAATTACCCTGACCAATATTTCGGTCGGTAATCTGACTAAATCCTTTCGGTCGGTAATTTCAAGTTTCCTTGCAAAATCGGTCGGTGAAAGTCACCAGATGCGATAATTCGGTCGGTGATGTATTTTTACCGACTATCCTTAATGCGACCCACCTCACTGATTGAAACTTCGATCGTAAAAACTGTTACCCGACGAATATCGATCGGTGATGCGGGTGGGTCGAAGATCCAATTTTCTTGTTGTGGTTACACTAGAACTCCAGAAATGAAAATTTGTGTACTCCCTCCACCTTTCTGTGACTCAACTCCAGGTCAAAGGTTTTTCGGGTTAACGTATAGCTATAGGTTGGTTTGAGGATAAAAGTGTTTGGCTTGTGGTGGTATAGCCTACACAAGTGAAGTTTACACAATCATATCAACTTGTGGGGGATTGAAGTGCTCAATTCACATACTCATACACTTGGGAGCAAGTTTAAGCACACTTGCTTCTCCAAATAACTTGTACACTACTGAATTATTTTCCCTTTTTGTGCTATTTTTATTGCTTTTTTTTCTCCTTTTTTTTTTTGCATGCACTTGAGAATAAACTTTGCAATACTATTGCATTTCATCTTACACACTTTACAACACTTTGAGGCTTATTCACTAGCATATCAAACTGAAAAACCACACTTCACTTGTCTTCCTAATGGCAAAAAAAGTGATGAATCAGCTAAGAGGTACGTAATGTGACTAACAAGGATATGGAAAGCTCAAAGGAGTGCCAAAGGTAAACGAAAACCCAAAATTTGTTCCCAAATACGTATGTGGAAAAAGAATAAAAGGAAAATGAAAAAGGAAAACAATTTAACCAAAACCCGAAATGAATCCCTTATCACTCCTCAAGTAGTTCGGTCTAGATCTCGGAAAGTCACAAACAAATAGTTAACGGAAGGACTCTATGCAAACACTTATATTTTTGTGGAATTTGACTTGTATTCCTACTTGGCTCTAAAGAATCACAACAACTCACAAGGTCTCAATGTATAACAAAATCAACCAAGCTAGGTTTCCTACCATTACCAAGCTACGCCCGGCTTGGCTAGAGAGCTCACCACCGTGAAAGTATCTCATGGCTTGCTTGTAAGCTTGCCAATCAAATAGATTCCTAGGAGAGAACTTCATGACATGGATTTTGAAAATTTTGACTTGTAAGCCTCTTGGGTGGGAGAAAATATGAAATTCTAAAAACTCAAATCCATCTAATACCATATCCATTACACAAAACATTATTTACCACTTCGCCTTAAATCAAAAGAAAGAAAAGAAAGAAAAACAAAGGAAAAGCAAGGAAAATGAAATATTTTTAGCTTTTTAGCCTTTTTTTATTTTTTGTGATTTCCAACTTTGAACCTAAAACTTAAAGCAAAACAACATATATATACAAACACAACAATAAATAGGAAAATCCTAGGAAAATGAGAAAAAAATGTTGATACGGTTTACACTATACAATCCTTACATCCTTATCAAACGTCAAAAATCACTACGGAAGTCTATGACACTACAAATCAAACCTCAAGGGGGAATCCAACACCCGCTGCGAACAAATAAAGTAAAATTGCTGTATGGGACAACCCTACGACGCCGCAACCACATTAAACCAAAATAGTATCTCCAGCTGTAAAATAAAATCCTAGAATCTAGCCAATAATGTACAAAAAATATGAAGAATACGAGTTAGAGAAACTTACAAAGCCACATCCCAAGCATATAAGCACAAGAGGCCTCTCAAAACTAGCTCACCATCCAAGCATTACGCTCAAAGAAAACCATAACTTCACAGCAATAATATAAAGAGAAAGAAAGGATATACAGAGTACTATCACAAGCTCGTAAGTCCATACTTCACAAGGAGGGAAAATCCCACCAACTAAATTTTGCACTCGTCACCCAACAAGAGAGATACATCAAGCCAAGGAGAGGCGAGATGGACATAGAATGGAGAGAATTACAGAAATGGAAGATGTTACGGAAGTGTGGATATGTAACCCGCATAACTGAACTCCTCAATATACCTAGGAATGAATCTCAAAAAAAAAATCCTGGCTCTAAGATATGATAAGCAAAGCCCCACATAATTCGTTCTTCTATCTAGCTTGATCACAGATACTACTAATACCTGTACTGAAAGTATAATCGAACAACTAGACAAAGAACAAACATGCATAAAATAGATAACAATACTCAGCAATAGTAATCACACAAAGCAAACCATGTAATATAAAATGAGAGAAGAAAGGTAGGGAAAGTGGCGGTATACCTACTCGGAAACGAAGCTATTAGATCTTTAGCCTAGACTTGGCCTGTAAATCACCCCTCAACCGACACCAAACACTTTGTCATAATTGACAATGGCATACGACCCATGAAACAAAAGCATAGCAAGAATTAATTAAGGAATCAGAGTTGCTACAAAGTATATCGTACATCTTATGCCTAAAGTCGCGGCAAGCATAACGAATACATAGAAAGTGAAAAGAAAAAAAACATTGAGATGAGAGTGGAAGAAGGCAAAATAACACTACTACATCTTTAATGGCAAGGTTGAAAACATATCATTTCAGACAAGACGATCAAAGTTAGGAAACATAGAAAAAATCAGTAAATTTGGTAGATGTAAGTAAGATAATAAAGAAGAGAAACTTGAAATAGAAAAAGCAGGCCGCTTTCTTGAAATAAAGAAGTGATTAATCAAACAAATGTGCCCAGAGCATTTTTTAAAACCAAAGCACCTACTCAATCCAATGTTCTCTTTTTAAAGCTCAAAAACATTTGTCTGTACAAGGGATACACATCAACCAGCTATAAAGTCAAACTCAGCACCTAATCACAATTATGATCTAGGCTCTCTTGACGGTAGTGTTGGTGAGGAGCAAAGAAGGAGATTCATCTCAGGATAAAGCAAGTTGATTCACACAAACAGAGCTTAAAGATTCACAAAAGAATGTCGTCAGGTTCAACACCTCATACCCAAAGCACCAAATGACAGATTACTACTGTCTCTAAGCAAAGTCATCATCAATGCCTTAAATCACTGATCACTTATCATCTAATAAAACCAATTTCCTCTCCACCAACCCACACCCTATCCAGATGTTGATACCATCAGATTTCATCCATAAGCCTTGCTTCCCCTTGCCATCTTAAAGTTGTACAAGTCACAAGGTGAGCTTAAAAACAAGGATATGGTTCACATTCAAAGGTTCTATCATTAACTTTCTACCACTATACAACAACTTTCTTCAAGCTCCACACTCTTCAACTCTTCCTCTTTTTCCAACAATACAATACATTCCTCCTCCCTCTCTTTCTTCATCACTCACATGCTCTCTAATCCATTCGAATCAAACATCAACCCTTTGCAATCTTCAATACGTCTATCACCTAATTTAGTAGAATCCAAAGAAGTTCAATCACACCATATGCCTCGTTAATACTCAACTACGCTTGACTTATCAAATTTCTACCATGGTGAGTTGTCAAAGCTCAAATGTCTTTCAATTTGGCTTGAAGCCTGATCATGGAGGTCCTTATCTCATTTGTTTGACTGGGATACAGGGTAGTCACCATGTGAATCTTGGCTCATGCAGAGGAGGGTGGGGGACAATTGTACTATAAATCCAGCTTATTGTAATCATGTATCCTTAAAGAAAATTCCAAAAATTGGTCACAATTTGGATACATGTTATTACTACTAGGATAAGGAGGAGGAGAATATTAACTGGAGCGGGGTCATTATAGCATGGAGGGGTGGTGAAGAATAACCAAAAGGGGAAGGATCCATAAGAGGGGGAGTGTGAAGAATATATCATGGTGCATAAAATTTTTGTTTGCAATACAGTTTGATCAAAAATTTTGGTAACAGTATCCTTCGCATTTTGACCAATAACCCATATTTTGTTTCAAAGTTTGGTAATACCTCCATTTGACCAATAACTCGATATTTTTCTATATAAGTCACCATTTCCATTGTAAGCATGTCGCATGAATACATACCTGCATAAGTTACACTGTAAGTACATCAGAGTGAAGTATGAAAAATTTGGATTTTTCGAAATTTTTTTAAAAAATAAGAGTAAAACAGAGATCAATGATAGAACAAGAGTCGTCAAATGTTGGCCAAAAGCTTCCTGGCAAATACGGCGCAATGTTGACGCGCTCGGTCCCTTGAGCCCAGGTGGAATTGCCATTGGGAAAATTCGAACATTGCAAAAAACCTCAAAATTAGTTAATTTAGAAGAAGTGCAAGTGAAAACACGAAAAACTACTGGCAAAAAGTCAAACAAAACATGTAAAAAGCAATAAAGAGAAAACAATCTATGAAACAATAGAAAAAGAATCAAAGCAGTACAAATGTGACACCTAAAAAGGGTCTCCCCGAAAAGGAGTAAGCAGTGATGATAACAAATATCTCGCGAGTCTTGTGCGATTGTTGGTCGAGTTAGAAAAGACGCTTGAACTCTATAAATAGTTTGGAAAAATACGGTGAGGTTCATAACTCGGAACTATTGAGCAAAGGAAAATAAAGGCAAAAACATTTTCTTTTATTTTAATTTAATTATTTTCTCTATTTGTAGGGTTTCGTTTTCTATTGTTAGGAATTTTGTGGTTTAAAATAATTTATATTGGTTGATGGCTCCATAGATTGTGATTGACACATTGGCACATTTTTCTGAGGCTCACCTGTAGTTTTTAGAGGTTATTTTTCTGCTTTTTCTTTATTTTTCTATGATTTTATAGTTTTTTATACGCAGAAATGACAAAAAAAATAATCAAAATAACATGCAAAAAAAATACTGGCGCGGAAATGAGTGGAAACTTGCTAGAACACCTAGAAGCACTTTGCTTTGGAGAGCAGGGGTGTCAAGGTGCGTCGAAGTCAAAGCGATCACGTATTAGTGGAAAATAATAATCGGAGAAAAAATCAAAGAAATAGGCGAATAGAAAGTATATACGGCAGAGGATTTGTGAGATCCTCGATATATACGCAGGTCGCTCCTGCGTAAATACGCAGTACCTGCGGGATATGACGCAAGTCCCGCTGTATAATAGGCGGCGGGGCTCCTGCGTAAGTAGGTAATTACTGAGCAGGGTTTTCTCCTGCTTTTTCGCCCTCGCGCCTATAAATAGTTGCCTATGCGCATTCCGAAAACACACACTGGGCTGATTTCAACACACTACGTCTATCTTCTCTCCTCCGTCCCTAACTTGCCGTATCTCTCCTCTCTCAAACACTCTAAATAATTCGTTCTTGAGTCTAAGATCGACTCTGTTCGATCAACAAGCAATAACAAGGTTTATATTCAAGGAGATTAGCTCACCATTCGTAATTAATAACTATTACGAGTTTCGATCTAATTAACCAACATGTAGAAACTCACTATTTGATTGCGTCCATGTAAATAGTAGGATTGTCCATTAACTTTTCAATGTTTTCAAATTGTTTTTCGTTCCTTTTGTATTTCATTGTCATTATATGTTATCACTTGTCATACTGAACGATTTCTTATCCTGTGGAATAATGCGATTCAAGGCGGAATTCATTTTCGTCGTTTTTATTATGAAACCTAACATTTGTTGTGTGTCTTTATATAGGTGCGAAATCAGGGGCGGAAGATTTTGCTTTCGCATCGTTTTTATATATGACGTAGGAACCTAACTTTTGTTTGCGTATTTGCATATTTAGAGGTAAGATTGGTTCGTATATATATGTTGAAGTTCAATACTTCGCATTGTCAATTGTTGTAATCATTTGTAGTATATTTTTGCAAATAAAGACCGGGAAAGATATATGTAATCACTTTAAAATTCATGATTAGACTCATGGACATACGTGGTTTTGAGCAACCGTTTTAACTTCATTTAATGCAAAGTGATCACAATTTTCAGGTTAGGTAGTCTCTTGTGCATAATAGAAACACACTTTCATAGTAATCTTTAGGTTAGTAGGCTCTAAGGTGCTAGAAGATGTAAGTTATGTTGCATTCAATAATCGTGATGATATGGAATTGCAATGAGACCCGAGTACAGAGGCCGTACATGCGGGCGAATTGGGTTTACAGATCTGATTCGTAATAAAACCCCCACAAAAGAAACATGGTTTTTCCCCCACCCCCTGAACCCAAATCGACTGGTTATTGGGAGGTTGGGAGCGGTGGGGCCATTAATTTGGCACAACTTTCGGGCGTCCGTGAAGAACCTTTAATAGGCACGGTGGCGACTCCCTACTTGACAACACTACCCCAACGCACCACGTGCGGGTCCGTGCTCAAGTCCAGCTGCAAAGGACTCGATGTAGTAACCACAAAGCGCGCGCCCGCTATACGCGAGGGCGCGGCCACACGTCCTACAATTTTTGGCAGACTTCACTGGGGAATATATCACCGGTTAGGTGAAGGACAGACTTGAAAGTCTCGTATCCATCATCACGTTATTTGAAATTTTTGTTGCATTTTGCATGGTGACCTCGCGTCAAAGGTCAAACTCAGGCACCTTAGTCTCGATATGGGCATAAGTTTTATGCTCGAGACTACCATAAGGGGGGATACTACCTGTGGCTGCATGTGTTAATCTGATCGCATGCGTAAGGTAAGTCCTATCCCGCCCATGCCGTGGGTCGGTCACGTGTTTACTGATGGCGTGTGCATAAGGGTATCCTTGCCAACATCGCTAATTGCAAGTGGTGAAACTGGACCAAGCTCTCCCCTTAGGCGTGGTACACTCTCTGACTTAACTAGACCGACCATAGTTGACTTGTCATCGACGTGCTTGTATATATGTGCATGTATGGGTCCTAGACCCATTGGTACAGTTTCTAGGACCTTAACACAACGACTTTCATATAAGTCCATGGTCATCTTTTAGTTCACATCATGCATTTCATAGCCATAGTGGACTTTAGTTGAACCTGTTACCTTAGTCTGTGACCATGAGTTCGCTAGGAATTTGTCCTTCAAACTTTCGGAACCTTAGTCCACACCAGACGTTGAACCTAGGTCTGACCTTGACACTAGGGTAGGCACAGACTTTGACCTAGACGTTGATTTAGACTCACATTAGGAATTGACCTTAATTCACCAACATATGGCTCGACCTCTAGGCATGACCCTAACCTCTTTAAGGCACATGCATATCATACATCTCAATGTCGTTTGGTGCCCTTGAAAAAAATACAAAAAGCAAAAAATTCAAAACAAAAAAAAACACAAAAAAGCAAAAAAAAATTCAAAAAAACGAAAGGCAACCTGCATGTGTGTTCGATGGTGCATCATTTCTAGGAAAGATGACCATGGAATTAAGGACATACTTTGCAAAATCGGCAGCCATATATTCAATAAGACTCAACGGGAGTTCACTAAGGTTTATTTCTTTTTGAAACAGGGTGAACGTCGGCTCCATAGCTCCTGCTTCGACCTGAAGAATGATTGAGCCCTAAGCCAACCTAACATATCCATTAGCCTAACCACCACAAAATGGCCCTCAGCCACAAAAAAGCTCCAAAAGCTTGCGAGCAGTGTCAACAGCTTGAAGCTAAGATAAGGAGTTCGACCTCGGGTGGTGGGAGGCTACATTGCGTGGACAAGCTGTTTGACAAAAGGCGATCCAAAAAGCCATCGACCACTAACCTTTTACCAAGACCAACCTCCTCTGACCCCAACCTTGCAGCCAAACTGCCAAATGGATTTCTCAGCTCGAAGACATAACCCAAGTTCAATGCCAACTGATGACCTCGTATTTCAATGTCAAGGGCTTAGACCACCATGGCAAATTAAAGGATTCACTCTGCCTTGTTTCAATGGTCTTTTCCCTTTCCTTGAATCGATATGTCAGAAGTGGTTTCTTTCACTTCCTAAAAGAAATAGCTTACTTGGGAAAGTACATCATCCACAAAGCATTCATGGCAAATACCACGGGTAACTATTCAGACACAACATCCTTCCGAGAGCTTGAAATCCTAACAGGGAAAGAAACGAGGGGTTTCATACTATGACTAGATGGAGAGGAGTTGCTGAGCCACCGCAGTCTCCGCTCCAACTCGTAAGAAGAGATGGTCAAGACCTTCATTGCTGGGCCTTCAGCAGCCAGAATACAAAGATCATCTCAAGTTGCGAGGCCTTACCACATTATGCAAGTGTTAAACGACATCTTGGAGTGGATATTAGAGGGATGATCTTCTTCGATTGTGCATGAAGTCGGTTGGAGTCTTGAGCTTTATGGTCGAGTCGGAAGTCCCTTTCCTAGATATGTTCATGTCTTTTCTCCTATTTTAGGGTCTCTGTCATTAGGTTTAGGAGTCAATTCTGCAATTAGCTCTATGGAATAAATTCTTTGTTAATAAAAGTTTCTTTTTTTCTTTAGCATCATACATGTTTGTGCTTCTAACTTAATGGAATCAATTATAATCGATCCTCACCTCTCAATGGACATTGCAAGAGAGGCCTTCTTCAATAGCTCCACATAAATAACCTGCTTCCTCTTTCCCTTCATCACATCGAATCAAAATCCCTTGCAACCTTTGACCCATAAACCGTATGCATGCAGCCAGTCTTTCTCATCACCCACTTCTGCCTAACCCTTTGGACCAAACGGTGCGTAGGAAAAGACATGTGCAAAAATGAAAGAAAAAGAGAAGAATAAATGCAAAAAGGCAAAAAAAAAAAAATGCAAAAATCAAGGTTCAAGTCCATTACAAAATGCAAATCAATGTCAAAATCCAATGCAAAGTCCAAAGCTCAAAGTCCAAATCAAATAAAAAAGCAAATGTCTAAAAAGCCACACTGCGCACAACGTGGCACCATGATCATCGAGCCCTTTTCGAACCCTCCAAAAAAGACCACCAAAGCCTCACTTACAACCACATAAGCCCTCTCGCATGAGGCATTGGCCAATATCACCCGAAAACTATCGAACGGTCTGATTCCAAAAGGAACGTAGGAAGCCCTCTCTCGAGGTCCGCCCAAATACTCAATACACTCTGAGGTCCACTCTCTCAATATACAGTTTGATTCCTTAAAGTAGAAGCACAAATTCTCTAGTGTAGAACCCGACATAGACTCGAGTTTGAAATCTACATCATCTAGCCAACCACATCAATTCCCCGTTTACTTACCCTTAATTCACAAAATTTTAGCCTTGTCTTTTCTTGAACTTTTAGCCTATTCTTTATACACTTAAAAGGGCTCTCTCATCATCCTAGGCTATCTCTCTGTAGCAATCATCATGCATCCTTCTCAAGGCATAAACATGGCAGCATTTCCTCCATGTTCTCGTCTCATGCAGCATTCAGCTTCAAGTTACCGATCTTGGGCAGTCAAAATCACATTAACCCATCCCCTTACAATTACCACCACAAAAAGAATAAGCCAAAACTCACTAGCCTTACCTTACCCATCAACCAGTGCCCTATAGACACAAGCCCCTACCTCTGATGTCACCAAAGCAATGTCTCATCAAGTTGGGGGCTCACCACTAAACCAACCATCAAACACCACAAATTAAGCCAGTTTCCCACACCGCTAAACCCCATGGGTTGGGGCTCACTCTCATCACAGCATCTGCCTTTGCCTCGAGAAATGGGGGCTGTTTGAACGGCACCATCAACCGCAACCCAAAGCATCTTCATGAGTCAATTTCCTTGGGTCATTTCAAGCATTATATCTTAGAATAGACTTGCATTACGACATGTAGCCATTGCAAACACTCATAAGTGTCACATTGCGCTATTGATTTACATAGCATCATATGCATATGCATCTGCACAAAGCGACCTTACAATTGCACATTGCAACCACCTCCACACAAGGCTAGGGCCATCTTTACATGGCATGCTTTCACCGCTATACGACATTCATAGCTATAACGCGATTTGTTGCTACAAGGCAACATTTCTTTAATCCGAAAAAGCCGAGGTCAACGGAGGGAGGTTTTCCTGAGGAAGAGGGGCGCTCCGGAAGGTAATTTCATATCGTCACAGTCAGTACGCCTATATGGCATTCATCGCATTAGACGGCAATTGTTGCTATTCTAGGCGCGAAACGCAATTCTTCCCCGAAAGTCCGAGGTCAGCCATGTTGTAGGGTGAAGGTGGGCTCTGGAGGAACGAGGCGTGTTCGAAGAGATTCATATTGCTGATCACATCATTAGCCTATAGCGGCATTCATTACTCGCTCAACGGTAATCTTAGCGCAGCGCGAGTTGTTGCTACATGTCGCAACTTTCCCAAGAAAAGCAAAGGGATCGCCGTTAGGGGATAATTTCCGTAAGGAATGGGTTTGACGATTCAGGGTTCTGTGTATGTCGAGCTGACTGGGGAACTTACATTAAGTCTTTGCCGGAAAGCCAAGGTCAGTAGCCGTAGGGTAAGGCATCTACATCAGCAAACTTCTCCCCGAAAAGCAAGTGTCTAGACCGTTATGGGGAAGATCTTCGAAAGGAAAGAGGCGGCTTCCAACGGAACTTGCATTATTGTTCTTTCCCTCGAAAAGCCAAGGTCAGGCCGTGAGGAAGGACAGCTAATGCAGCGCCTCATTTCATTTTGCCGAAAAGCCAAGGTCAGACCGTAGGGAAAAGCTACCTGAGGAACGAGGCGCCTTCCGAAGGTATCATCACCTGTTTCTCCTGAAAATGCCCAAGGTCAGCCGTAGGCAGAAAGCAGCCGAGGGATTGCAGACGCTTTCCAAGGGCAGCAAACCGCATGGGGTGCGGTAGCGTCAGGTAAAAAACACCTTCTGTTTTTGCTAGGTATACCTTGGAAAAGGGTGACTCGGGGTCACATTAGAACGTCTGAGTTTGCCCTCTGTCCCGATCAAATACTTTGAACTTTCCGCTCTTCAGACTCATCACACAGTGGGGGCTTCTACACACAACTAGCTCTTACACACTTCGGGTTTTGGAAAATCTTCTCACGCACGGCAAGAAGATTCATATATGCACGAGCTTTGAGTCTACAGATTCTCCCGCTATCAAGAAATCCAGCGCAAACCATCTTTTCGGGTCTAACGATTCTCCCGCATACAGAATCCAAAGCACAAGCATCTTCGGTGTCTACGATTCTCCCGGCTAAGAAATCCATCCACAACCATCCTTTCTGGTTATATACGATTTCTCCCGCTACATGAAATCCAGCAACAACCCATCTTTCGGGTCTGTGGAATCTTCTCGCCGCTACAGATATTCCGTCAGACTCCTCGGGGGTTTTTGGAATCTGTCTCCGCTCAGAAGTTCCCGCGCACTCTTCCGGTTTGTGAGTTTTGCCTCCGCAACAAAAATTCCAATGGCAAGCAAATCAAACCGCGACGGGATCACGCTTACAAGTAAACTAACCTTTGTTTTGAGGTACCCACGAGCGAAAAAGGGTGACTCAGGGTCCCGCAGAACGTGCTTGAGTTCTCCCGTGCCCGAATCGAATACTTTGACTTTGGTCTAGCGCGAGACTATCGTCTCTTCAGATCAGTCAAATGGGGGCTTTTGTAGACACCTAAAAAATGTCTCCCAAAAGAAGTAAATCAGTGATGAAACATACCGCGTTTTGCGATGTTTTCGACTTAGAAAAGAATATGCTTTGGAACTCTTAAAAGTTGGAAAATTACGTGAGGTCCATACTCGGAACTATTGAGCACAGGACAAATAAAAAAGGGCAAAAACATTTTCTTTTATTTATTGTAAATTATTTTTATTTTTAGGTTTTCTTTCTATTTTTAGGATTTTCTTTAAAATAATTTATATTGGTGGATCTCCATAATTTTAGATAGCACTCTCACATTTTTCTGAGCTCGAACACAGTATTTTAGATTATTTTTCTGCTTTTTCTTTATTCTATGATTTTTATAAGTTTTTATACGCAAGAAATACAAAAAAAATACAAAATACACAAAAAAATACTCCGGAAACTACGTGGAACCTTCTAGAACAACTCTAGAATCCTTCTTGGAGAGCAAGGGTGTCTAGGTGCGTCGAATAAAGCGAATCACGTAATTATGGAGAAATAAAATCGGAGGAAAATCAATGAAAAAAAATACGGCGGAGAATATATATGTAGACCTGCGTATAACGTCAGCTATCCTTGCGTATATACCAGGGTTTTTCTACTCCTTTTTCCCCTTCAGCGCCTATAAATACTGCCTTGCTCATGTCCAAAAACACAACACGATTTTTCAACACAGTTGATCCACGTCTATCTCTCTCTCTCTCATCCCTAACTTGCGTTATTCTCTTCTCTCTCTCAACAACACTCTAAATACATTCCGTTCTTGAGTTCTAAAGATCAGACTCGTTGTCGATTAACAAGATAACAAGGTTTATTTCCTGATAGAGATTACTGCGCGCACAACAATACTTTTCTCAATCTAATTAATAACTATTACGAGTTTCAGATATACCATTAACCAAACCATGTAGAACTCACAGATTTGATTGCTCCATGTAATATGTAGGATTGGTCCATAACGTTTCAATTTTTCATTGTTTTTCGTTCTTTGTATTTCATTGTCTTATTATATCACATTGTCATACTAACGATTTTCTTATCTCTGTATAGCGGATTTCAGGCGGAAAGATATCATTTCGCTCGTGTTTTTATGATGAACTAACATTTGTTTTGTTTTCTTTATATAGCGATTCAAGGCGGAAGATTTCGTTTCTTGCTCTGTTTTTTTATTACGAACCTAACTTTGTTTTGTTCGCAGATTTATGGGTAATGAGTGGTTCGTATATAATTTTGAAGTAAATAGTTCGCTATTGTCATTGTTGTATCATTGTAATATATTTGCTAAATAAGACGGAAAAATGTAATCACTTTAAATTCAGATTAACCTATGGACAACCGGTTTTAGCCAACCGTTTTAACTTCATTAATGCAAAAAGTGATCAACCAATTTCTAGTTAGGTAGTCTCTTGTGCATAATAGAAACACTTTATAGTAATCCTTAGGTAGTAAGGAGCTTCTAAGGTGCTAAAATGTAAGTTATGTGGCAATTCAATAATCGTGATGAATGGAATTGCATATGAGACTCGAGTAGAGGCCGGTTTTTTAAAACAATTGGGGCGAATTGGGTTACAAATCTGATTCGTACCATGTTTCCCCGAACCCACGGACTGGTTATGGATTGGACGTGGGGCCATTAATTTGGCACCAACGTTTCGGGCGTCCGTGAAATAACCTTTATTAGCCGGGTGGCGACTCCCCTTTACTTCGAACAACTACTACCCAACGGCACTCACGGTGCGGTCCGTGGGATACAAGCCCCGCAAAGCACCTCGATGTCAGTACCAACCCGCGAGTTCGCTATATGACGCGAGGGCGCGGTTCCGCACGTTCTTTTAACAATTTGGCGGACTTGCACTGGGGATAATCACCGTTAGGTTGAAGTGGAACAAGACTTGAAAGTCGCAGTAATTCCATCATCACGTTTATTGAAATGTTTGTTGGCATTTTGCCATGTGACGCGCCGCGCAAAGGTCCAACTCAGGCATCCCTTAGTCCTCGATAATGGGCATGTTTTATGCTCGACGACTACCGATAAGGGGGGGATATCTACCTTGGCTGATGTGGTTAATTGATCGCATGGTCTTAAGGCAAGATCCATCCCGCCCATCAGATGGGCCCGTGTGTGCACGTGTTTACTTGAGCGTGTGCCAATAAGGGGTACTTGGCCATATACCATTCCGCTAATTGCAAGTGGTTGAGATGAACGGGGACCAAGGGCTTCTGCCCTTAGGCGGTGCTGCACAGCTCTCTGAGCTTAGAGACACGACGTGATGGACCGGACCAAGTTGACTTGTCATCGAGACGTGTCTGTAGATATGTCATGTATGGTCTAGCATGTACAGTTTCTAGACCTTAAACAACAACACTTTCATATAGTCATGGTCATCTTTTAGTTCACATCATCATTTCATAGCAGCATCGTGACTTTAGTTGACTCTAACTTTAGTGCTGTGACCCATAGATCGCAAGTAGGACTTGTCCTTCAAACTATGCGACCTTAGTCCACACAGACCTTTGAACCTTAGGTCCTTGACCCTTGAACTTACTAGTGTAGGCCACAGACTTTTGCCTGTAGAACGTTGATTTAGACTCACATTAGGATTGACTTACCTTCAGCCAACAAGGCTCGAGCCTCTAGGCAAATGAATGAACCTCAACCGTCTTTAGGCACATGCATATCATTGACACCCAATGTCGTTTGGTGCCCTTGAAAAAAAAACAAAAAGCAAAAAATTTCAAAACAAAAAAACACAAAAAAAAACAAAAAAAAATTCAAAAAAACGAAAGGGCACTAGCATTCATACATACATCTAGAGGATGACCAGAATTGGAATTAGACATACATTGCATCTGGCATCCATATACTTTCAATAATACCAAGGGAGTTCACTAAGGGTTATTTCTTTTTGAACATGGGGCAAGTCGTCTCCAAATAGAGCGCGCTTTGCTCACGCGAGTGCTGAGGCTATAGTAAGGGCACTCGCGCTTGTTGGAAGTCAGTGTATTGAGCCCCTAAGCCCAACCTAACCTAGTCCATTAGGGCACTTAACATTCAAAGAATGTGCTCTTGAGCAGCGTAACAAGGAAGCTCCCAAAAGCTTGTCGAGCAAGGTCACATCAGCTTGAGTAGCGTAAGATCGAGAGGGAGTTGTTGTCTAGACCTCGGCACTTCCTTTGGACATAAGCGTGTTTGAAAAGGCGATCCAACAAGCCGATTCGGGACG
>SNQN01009861.1:0-19883 GCA_008642245.1 Bassia scoparia
CGAATAGCACAACCATCTACGGAGTATAACAAATTACCTCTAAGTTTTTCAATCATCATTAGTGGACTTCAATAGCAGATCAACAATTGACTGATTAGTTCCAAAAAACAAGGAGAGGCATATTGCGAAAATACTTTTTTTATCCTTCCTTCGTGATCTGACACCAAATAGAACCCAGTGCATCAGAATGTTGAAATCAGAAATCGAACAAACAAACAAGCACTCAAAATTAACAAAAAAAAACCCCTAATTTACTCAACATAAGTACATAACCAATATCTTACCCCTAAATAAACCAAGAATTAAAACAAAATCAGAACAAAAAATCAATCAAAAAACACACCTCTTTCATGTCAGTCACTATCATCAATCAATGGACGGTCGCTTCTTCCCATCTCTTCACTGCCCTCCTCCATACTTCATGACCACTTCATAACCAAACAGAAAACCAAGAAATAAATCAAAAAACCAGAAATCAATCGAAAACCCTAAAATCCAAGTCAAKAATTACTAGAAAGCAAAATAAAATATACTGCAATAATTATAATCATGTTGCAAAACAATAAATATATCAGCATAAAAGCATTTAAATCAAATAGCAAAACAATGAGATCCAGTTGAAGATACTTAGCACTTAGCATAGAGTATGAGTGTGGTATTAATTATTTTAATTACGAAAGTATCTTTTAATATTTTCGTAATTAATCAATAACTTATTAATCAAGTCAGTTACCATTAAATCAGAAAAAGACTGTTATTTTTTACCAGTTATTTTCATGATTTGTTGCCTTCTTGATAACGCTCATTCAAAGATCTCTCTTTACATTCTGAAACTATTTTCTTCTTCTAACAATATTCTCTATAAAAAAAAGTATCATTGTTTTTCAGATTTATTTACATTGCATATATCTGAAATTGTTCTAAGGGTTACTCCTGTAAGTTTCGTTGCTATATCCCAAGTGCAATCATAGTGGGGGCAGTTATAACTTTGAGAACAGTGATTTCACGTCCCTTATTCTCAATTTTCCTAACAGAGAATAAATTGAAATGGAAATATTACGGTTTAATGCACATGAATACACAATGCAAGCAGAGGCGGAGCCAGGGGGTTGGCAAGGGTAAATTGCCCTCCCAATTCCAAAAATAAAAATCAAGCATTTTAGCAAAATTAGCGACCGCATAAAATCGGTCGCTAAAATTTCAAAATCAGTTGCAAAAATTAAATAGTCGGTCGCTAAAAGTAAAAAAAATCGGTCGCTAAAAGTAAAAAAAATCGGTCGCTAAAAGTAAAAAGTCGGTTGCTAAAAGTAAAAAGTTTATCCGAATGTCCATTATTTAAACTTCGCCCCCCAATATGTAATTTTTGGCTCCGCCTCTGAATGCAAGCACATTATTAGAGCACCAACAATAGTTTACAAGAAGGATCAACTTGCAAATAATTAAATTTTTAACCTACATCCTCAAAACAATATGGGGAAGAATAGGTTTTAGCTTGAACAAACATTGTTGCTCAATATMTGGTGCATTTTAAAAATAAAATATTGTAGCTTGAAACAGTTGTTTTTTATGAGGTGAAATCATTTCAAGGGTAATTTCATTATACATTCAGTTCTTGCCTAGTCCAAGTTATACCATTAAATTTTTTTTAATCCAAGCTTTACCATTAAAATTAGTCTCTAATTGATCCTATGACACTCAAAGCTTTTTGTCGTTAATAGGCTGTTAATTGCTGTTTGTAGGGGTTAAAAAGTAATGTTGTGCTTTAATTAAAAACCTAGTCATTAATTACTCTCACACTCTTTACTTCTTACGATAATTTCAATTATTTTTTGAAAAGCTTTTCAACTTCTCTTGCCATCATCGTTCCTTTGCATGCCAATTCCTCCATTGTTTGAAATTCGTTCCTCTTGGACTACCAATTGCAAGCCCTCTTTCAAGTTAGTTCTTCTTTGATTGTTGTAAATTTTTTTTTCTCCTATTTTTTGTGTTCGAAAATGTTCGAAATTATTTTACCAATTGTTGTCTTTCTTTTTGTATAATTTAAGTGTTTTTTTCTGCAAATTTGGTTTGAATTGTTGTAGTTGTTGCGTTTGATTTATGGTTTCCATTGTCTCGTAATTAATTAATTGTTTGTTTGATTCAAATTTAGTACAATGTAATATTGATTATGTTGTTTTAATGGTTGAATCGATTATGCTCTGTTGATGGATGAATTTGTGGTTGTATTCTTTTACTGTATTTGTGTCAATTCAAAGTCATTAAGTTTTCTATTTTGGTATGTTTTAATTGTTCACAGATGGGATCAGAAGAAAGGATTTTGAGATTTCAACATTCGGGTTATAGTATTGATGTGACTATAGATGTTGATAGTGTAACTTGATGGATGTCATTTGTGATTTTTTTTTGATAGAGCTGCTGAGAAAGGGTACGATGTTCCTAAGTATCCTAATTTTGGCGTATGTGTGGAAGATAAACATGTTGTTTTAATGGAAGATAAGGACTTGCTTGAGATGTTCAAAGATTGAATGGACATGATAGGTGTACATTTGGGTGGGGAGTATACTAAACCTAGTGTGATGAATGATTTGGTTGCAAAGCTGAAGGTGACACATAAGGAGAGTGTTGGTGGTCAGGATAACATTGATGATGGTAATGTGAATGTTGTGAGGGCAAATATGGTGTCCAAGGGCAAAGAAAAGGCTGAGAAGTTGCCTATTAGGAGGAATTTAATGTTGAAGGAGTTGTAGGGCTAGTGAATGAGCATGAGGATAGGGTTGATGCACACATGAAAGAATCCGCTTTGATGGATTAGACCATGTCACCATTAATCAGCATGATCCTCTTACTGACTATACTTGGTGTGACTTGGTTGATGACTTTCCTCCAGAAGATCCAAAGGACTTTAAGAAATGGATGAAGGAGATGAAGAAAAAGGACAAGCTCTTGCGCTTGAATTGAAGAAGGGTAAACGTTCATCAAGTGAAAGCTTCGACAAAGGCTGTTGGAACAAAGGGTAATGGTGACCAAGCTGAGACATCTAAGAGTGGTGCTGCGAGGGCTGCTGCACAAACTGGGCAGCCTACTTCAACTGAGGCTCCTGGTCCAAGGCCCTATTGTTACACCATCGAAGAATTCAAACTTCCTACTAGCCCTAGGAGGAGTCCAAGGATTGTTGCTCTAAGGGTGACATTTCTCCAGGGAATATGCAACCGCCTCAACCTAACCCTAACATATTTTTGAAAGAAGATTCTAGGTCCACTGCTGTGATGAAGGGTTATGGTCCAATAACAAAGCCAATGAGGCTGCACTAGTGAAACTCTAGTGCAAACGAGGTCTGATCACACATACCAAGCATCATCTGACGAAGAGGATAACCTTAGACAAGAGACACTTCAACCTGGGGCCTATTATTGAGGAAAATGATCAACTTGCTGAAGACTTTTCAATACCTATTGAGACAAATGGAATCCCCATCAATGGAATGATTACATAGATGACGATGACAAGAACAACGATGACAATTACTTTGCGAGGCTTTTCAAAAGGAGAAATATATGAAGAAAAGAATTTGAAAATTGAGTTGAGGACTTGGATGATATTCAAAAAAAGAGTCATTTCTTAGATACACTCAAGGACTATTGTGTACAACAAGGATTTGCAGTCACTTTGTTGTGGTAATACTATGAGATACACTGCAACTGTTCAGCCTTGCATTGCCAATGGAGATACATGCATCAAGGCTAAGAGATGGTAGGACCTGGGCCATAAAGAAGATAGAACCTGATATACACACCTGTAGAGGGCTAGTGACTGGAAACCCTATATGTACTGTTGAGTGGGTGGGGAGGAACTTATGGAAGATATACGGGCAACCCTGATATCAAGGGTTCTGAATTAATGACATACTTTTCCAAAGATATGGGGTTTACATGAAGAAGTCTTCCTTGTATAATATGAAGGCATATGTCGTCAATGAGCTATTTGGAGGGCATGACAAAAGCTACCTACTCCCTTCCTATGTAAGAATGGTTCATGAAACAAATCCTGGTTCTAATGCCTTTGTGTCATACCTTGACATTGGACATCCACAGAGATCAATGCAGTTTTCTAGTGTTTTCATTTCCTTTGCTGGTCCTCTAAGGGTTTCTAACTGGTTGTAGGTCCTTGATTGGTGTAGATGGGGCACACTTGAGGGAAATTTGGAGTATTCTACTCTCAGCTATTGCAATGGATGGCAATAATGAGATCTATCCTCTGGAATTTGCTATAGTGGATGTGGGAAATGAAGACAACTGGGCATATTTTTTCTGGCATTTGTATAACATGGTGAAGGATGGAAACAGAAAAATTGGACATAATTTCTGACAGGCAAAAGGTATACTTCTACAACAATGACATATTTTTTCATTGATTTTTTACTTAACATATTAGTGTGATGTTTCAGGGTGTCGATTAGGCATTGAAAAAAGTTTTGGCCAGATGCAAAGAGGGATTCTGTTGCAGAATTTGAGCAGGAACTTTAAGAGAGACTTTCCAGGTCCCTTGATGTACATTTTGTTTTGGAGAGCCTGCAATGCAACAAACCCATACACCTTTAAAAAAGCAATGGAAAGATTGAGGAAAGAAGGAAAGGAGGCTGTCATGAAGTGGTTTGCATCATTGGGAAACCAGTCAAAGTGGAGAAGCACAAGTTTGACCCTTCCTTATGTTGTGATGTAAACACATCAAACTTGTGGAATCTTTCAACTCCACTTTGGGAGTTGACAGATGCAGACCTGTATTAACTCTCCTTGAAGGTATATTCATTAATTCTTCCCAATTAGGATAATGCCTACTTTCATTTACTAATTTGTATTTTTTTGGTTCTGATAGGAATAAGAAGGGTATGTATGGTTAGGATTGCTGCTAGACACAACAGGGTGAAAATGGGATAGTCAAGGTGTGTGTCCCAAAATTGAAAAGCAACTAAAGGAGATTGGAGTTGCAACAAGTATTGCAAAACACACAAATCAGCACCAGGAGAGTTCGAGATACATGAAGGCAAAAGCAATTCCCATTGAGCATTAACAACAGAAAGTGTGCTTGTGGCGCTTGGCAACTCACAGGTATCCTTGTAGGCATGCTATTAGGGCTATGGTTGGTCAAAACTGGACCCTTACATGTATGTGAGCAGTTGGTACTCTGTCCAAACTATACAGAGCAACATATAGTAACACCATTAACCAATACCGGATTCAGAGCAGTGGCCTGATTCAATGGATTACATCATGTACTCCCACTACCACACAAAGAGGTGTGGGAAGACCTTGCAGGAACAGGAGAAGAGAAGAAGGAGAAGAAGTGAAAGGGAAGAGGAGCAAGACTGTTAGATGTGGCAGTGTGAGAATTATGGCACAACAGGAAACTTGCAAAGGTGGACTTACACAAAAGGAAATTGCAGAGACAAAAGAATGACTGAAGTAAAGGTGACAAGGAACAAAAGAAAAAGAAATGAAGGCACAAGTGCAAAGAAGCAGCAACAAGCACCAAAGTCAACAGCAAGAAGTTATGACCAAACCGTTGTATGGCACTTCGAATTATGGTGCATTAGTGTCAATGAAACTGCTGAACTGCTGCTGCTACTGTTGTTCTTTAATTTGGTTTCCTTTGTTTCACAATCTTTTATCTCAATGCAATGTGCTTTGTGTGTATTACAAATTATTGAAATAAATTCCCATGTTTGAGCTGAATTTGTATGGAATTGAGATTTGTATGGCACTACGAATGAATACTTGCTTGCAAAAATTAACCAATACCATTTTCATAGCAAAACAAAAAACTTACAGTAACTAAATTCCAGAAAAAAATAGTAATTTCATTTCATAGATAATAATCAGAGTACATAAACTGATTTCAATTGGGCATTCATTAAACTATCCCCAAATTGATTGCCAACAAATCAAAAATTTGACATCAAGTTACAATTAACAATAGCAAAATTAAGAAACAAATGAAAAAAATACCCAATTCAATACACTCAATCAAATCCCTAATTTCGTGCGATACCTCATGAAAATCTTCGCGAACCAGATTGCGCAAATCGAAAGAGGAAGAGTGATGCGAGCTTCGACTTGCAATTGCGCGAATTGAACGAGGAAGAGTGATGCGAGCTTCGACTTGCCATTGAAATTGAGAAGAACAACAAAGGGGACAGAGGAAGAAGATGAGCAATTCAAATTGAAAAGAACGAAAAAAGGGGACAAATGAATAGATGAGCATGCAACTGAAACTTAGAAGAACGACAAAAGGGGATAGAGGAATTAGAACTTAGAATAGAAATTAACTGCTACTTAACGACACAAGGTTTGAGTGTCACAGGATCAATTAGAGACTAATTTTATTGGTAAAGTTTGGATTAAAAAAATTTAATGGTATAACTTGGACTAGGCAAAACTGAATGGTATAAGTTGGAATTACCTCTAATTCAATAAATAATAGTCAATGGCAGCTACAATAATACAGATATTCAAACCACAAATTTAGAGAAAATTCCAAAACTTTACAATCAAAAGCATAACTAATTTGCAACTTTGGTATAGCTCATATTCACCGCTTCAAGCTTAATGCTAGCAATGATTTTCGATGTCGATGCATCGATCTTTCCAAATCGAGACCTTGCATCTGTGCTTATGTTTTGATCGAAAAGTTGACGACAAACCTTAAACTCATAGAAAACCAAATCATCTTCCCACTTATATAAAGAACCACAACATAAAATTATTAATTATAGATGAAATCAAAATCCCAAAAAAATTGGGACAAATTTCAACAATGGACGACTAAACAAAGTAGAAAAAAAATTAAAAAAAAAAGAAAAATGTCTGAATTAGTCTAATTTCCGAAGACATTAGACTGTTTCGGCCTAAAAGGACAAAAAACTAAAACCCTAGAGGAGAGGTGAGAGAAAAAGGAGAGGTGGCGTGAGTGATTGTAGCTTACTACTAATTTATTATCAGCGACAATTAGATATTTTAAAAATAAGAACAAGCGTAATTAACATAAATAAAATGGTGCTCGACGATAATGAAGCCTTAAAGTTAGTTACTTGTAGTACCAATTAGCTTTTTTGCAATCTACAGTAAAAGTTGGACATTTATTACATCCAATTTTATTGTAGATTTGACCCGGTGATTAGTTTGATGATGGTCAATGTAATTTAAGGAAGTGATCTAACGATATACACTTGTGAATAGTTTCTGGTGATGCATGAAGAATGTGATGGATTGAGGAAGACAAGACAACAAAACCCATGAAAGATGAAGGAAATTAGTAAGAGAAATTAGACTTACAAGTTTGAATGATCCAATAGGTGTTTTGACACCCAAACTTAGACTAGCCCGACCCCCTTTAGTGGGTTCATTCCCGTAAGTCTTACCTCTGTGGATGATACCAATAGTTGTTCTTCGTAGACTACTTAAATAGAATTGAGGTCTAATTCCCCATATATAGCACTTTGGAAGGAGTTTTTATTACTCTCGTCGTTTATTTGGTATTTTAGCTTGCTTTAATGATGAAGCTACACCAATCAATTGGTTGATTATACGCAAGGGTGTATAATGCACATCGTACACAAAGTCCATAATGCAATCTTTTGTATAAAATGTGACTTTTTTTATGTCAGGAAATGAATTATAGCATTATACTTTTCATATAAAAATTATTGCAAAATAATGATCATTTTGTTGTACAATATAAAGTTCAAATGAAAATATGTTATGATATTTTTACCCATTGTTCATAGTATTATTCATTTATATTATGTTATTGTTCATATGCTAGAGTACCATGAGCATCTATCATACACTCTGTGTATGATTCTTTTTGCCCTACGCCAATACACTTTGTCGCTTTCTAGATAAAACTTTTCTATACTCTTGGAAGCACACTAACAGGCTATATATAGCATTCCCCCCCCCCCCCCCCCAACTTCTCTCCATTTCCAAGAAATACTAAATTTGTCCCTTTGTCCCCTCTCCCCTAGGGTACTTTAAGCTTAATTTTGACGGTTCAAATTAAAATCAGCGCACTAGTCACAACTCTTTGAGCTTTTAATCAGAGATGACTACGAAAAGCTAATTTTAGCAGGAGTCAAAGCGATCAATCCTTTTGATTGTATCCTCATGGAAGAAATGCTAGGCTTCTATCATGGCCTTAAAGCGGCAATTTTCCTCGGTATCCAAAACCTAGTAGTGGAAGGCGATAACTTGGTTATTATTAACTCCATAGATAGACGTGTTTGTCGATTACTTGGGAAATCTCAATCTTATCTATGATGTAGTGCAGAAAGGAAAAGTTTAATTCATTCATGATCGAGCTCATTGCTATGCGAGGCCAACAAGGTGGGCTCCTTTTTTTTTGCAAATTTGGGCAAGTGCACTCCTCATTTGGGACTTTCTTGTCCACCTTTCCAGTTTCATTCTTTCATCCGCGGATGAGTTAGGTTAATCCTATCCTAGAGAGTGCCTAGTTTTTCTCCTTGTCAAAAAAATAATATAAATAAATCACTTTGTTGCACTCTCAAAATTCCTTTGATTGTAGTATCATTTCAAGACTAAGTACATTAACGAGGTTATCATTAATCAGTAACTAGAGGAGCAACTCCTAAGCATCTAAATAATATAGGTGTATGACTGTTGACAAGTGTAAAAATCGTGTCTCAATAGAGCCATATGCAACAATGACTATTTCTCAATGGTGTTATAATAGCTTTCTTAAAGAACCCCTCATTCTTGAACTTCTTTTTAATTTTTTAGTTGTTGAAATTTACTGCATAAATCCAATATATACTATGAGACCCAAAAAAGGTGGAGAAATTAAAGAAAAGAGGTAAGTTGGTAAAGAACGAAGCGGAATGATGTGAAGAGAGAAATTAAAATGGAAGCAAAAGCATGTGAAACGACGAACATTTAGTTTTCATAAAATTTTGAAATGGAAATTCATCTTAATTTGAGTTACTTCCTTCGTTTTTAAAGACACGATAAATATTTTTTATCTTTGTTGCATATATATAAACAGAGGAAGTACTTCACAGGGCATAGCAATAGCACAAACTATTAGAGGTTTGTTCTCATGCCATGTCACATTTTGACAACCTCTCCCAAAACAAACCTATATCAACATATGTACAAACCTTTCTAAGATTTATATTGGACCACACAATTTACACCTCATTTTAAAAAAATCTAATATCATACTTCAACTTATTGTTTCATTTGTAACCCAATAGCCACCCACCAAAATGCCACATCCTCATTTACAAACCACCATTTATTTGTAACCCCTCTCATATATGACCCTAACAAAATCGAGTAGCAATAGAAGGTTTGTTTATGAACCTAAAAAAAACAAACAAATCTCTCCACGAACCTCTAGTGCTAATGCCTAAGTGTACATCATGCTAATTCTTGATCGACCGTTTTATCTTTTAAAAAAAATGTCTTTTTGTCCCCAAACTACTTTTTTATTATGACAAAAGTTAACAAACAAGGCCCTGCATTAAATAAGATAAATAAGTAATATTAAATGAATATAAACATTAATTAAACAAATTGACGCCTGATATGACATGCGTTCCAAAATTTATATTATTTTAGAAAATGTATTTATTCTTATTTAATGCCCGAGGCGCCGATTATAAAAAAAATCTTTTTTTTCCCCAAGTGTCGCATACGGTCATTTTATAATGAAAAATACATATGGACCAATGGTACATCCCAATATCACGCATTTCGGTATTACTTAAATGAAATAAATTATGATGTGAAAAGCCAACAAAATTTCAGAGAATTTACAATATATAATTGCTTAGCATCCTATTTGTTCTTGTCACGAAAAAATCAATAATTGTGTTAAGAGCAGCTTTAGTAGCTAGCTCATGGGCTTGAGAAACAATAAGCGAGGACATTTTAATACAAACCAAGCTGGTAAGTAATGCAAAACTCGCGGACATACCGCAGGATGGGCTGAACTCTGGGGACCCAGAACATCCTTTGTTTGATCCATGACATAGCTCCTTATTATCCGTAAGACGAAGATATTATCGTAGCCTAAAACTCCTGGCTACGCAGTACAGAAAGAAAGGCTAACGCCTCCGCGTGTACAACGATGACAGCATGAACAGGGATTCCGCTACTCCAGCGGTTACCAATCGGGCTGCTCAGAACACCCCATTCACCATCCGTGACCGACCCGACCAACCGTTTCACGCACCATCAACCCACAGAAAGAAGGGAGGTTGCTAGGGGTCCGCCTGAAGAGGTTCGCTTCGCAACCTAGCATCTCATCTAGCAATAGTCCCAACCATATTTTGTTCCCACAGTCGAAAACACCCTACTGAAGTCATTAACAAACCCTCGCGAGGTCCACAACAGCTCCAGGATGCTGAGCACTACTTGTGAAGATAGCACTATTCCTACTCAACCAGATGGCCCACGAGGTCCCACAAATTTGAGTTTAAACGCGAGTCTAGTAGGCCCGTCCTCATGTGATGTGTAGAGGAAAAGTTATAACTAGTCACTAAAGAGAAGTCCTCTCTACTAGAAGGCGATCAGATACCAAAGGGGGAACCAAACCACACACACACCTAACAATACGAGCAGTCCTGAAAAGATGTCCCTAGTCTCTGAACCATTGAGCATAAAGGGCAGCGTCCCAACTTTGCATACCCCTGTACGAAGATTGGTCCTTAAGATAGCCAGAGCATTCCAGACTAGAGCTAGCAAAAGTTTTCCACTTAGGCGGAGACGGGACTGCAGAGCCCTTTCCAAAACTTCGCACCTGAATCATCAGGAGTGACAGAGAGCACCTCTCTCAGAAGGAAGGAGTAAGCCGACTTACACGTGAGCAAACCCGACTTGGAGAAGCGCCAGTAGACCTCGTCAGGCCCACCAACTGTAGGTATGTGCGTAGATAAGACGGCATTGGCACACTCCCAAGAAAAAGAGTCCCTGATCAGACTCTGCTTCCAAGATCGGGAATCTAGGTCGATAAGATCTCTCACGAAACCATTCTGAAGGAAGTCAGAGGAAGTGGTACCACGAGGGTCCGGGGGGGCGACCAAAAACCRAATTATRAGTCAAGATCCTTGTGGTAACACCACTCCAAATACTGATGCCCAAGCCACCAGCAACTCTCATGGAACTCTTACAAAGGCCACGAAAACCCCAGGAGGCATTGGACGGAACTCTCCCGGCCAAAGCAAGGGAAATGGGGGAACCACAATATTTCGCATTGTAGACCTTTACAAGCAATAAGTTGGGCCTGGAGTGAAGACGCATACTCTGCTTAGCTAAGAGTGCGTTGTTAAAGACACCCAAATTCTTAATACCCAGACCACCTATCCTCTTGGGCAGGTGAAGCAGATCGTTCTTCCTCCAATGAATAGTGCGACCATCAGAGCTCCTTTCCAAAAGAAACGACATAAGGCAGAGCTAACCTTTTTCTGAACAGATAAAGGGACTTAGAAAATCGACAAGACATGGGAGCTTAGAGAACCGAAGATGGCATTCACAAAAACCAGTCTTCCAGCTGGAGAGAGTGCTAAATTCTTCCAGCTAGCTAGAGATCCTGTCAAGAACCTTAGTGTAGACATCATTGAAATAGGAGAGAGAATGCCCATCCACCTCCACATTTACCCCTAAATACTTCCCCAGAGAGTCTGAGAGCAGGGTACGGATAATATCCTTCAAAGCTTCAACAAGGGGTCGGGGGGTATTGGGGCTAAAGATAACACACGACTTATCAAAATTAATCAATTCGCCAGAAATACTGCAAAAGGAGGCCAATATATCATGAATAACACGGCAGGAAGTCGAAGARGCCCGGAAGCAGAGAAGAGAATCGTCCGCAAAGAAAAGATGAGAAATAGAAGGAGTGCCATGAGCAACCTTGATGCCATGAAAGAGACCATTGGCCTCTTTCAAATTCAACATCACAGAGAGGCATTGCATAACTAGAATGAAAAGGTAGGGAGAGAGGGGATCTCCTTGCCTAAGACCACACTGGGATGAAACTGGGAAGAGGGTTCACCATTAATGATCAACGAGTAGGAGACAGTAGAGACACACTGCATGATCCAATGTCTCCAGATAGGCGGGAAGTTCATAGTGTCTAGGATCCACTCCAAAAACCTCCAACTGACCCTATCATAAGCCTTATTAAGATCAATCTTTAACAGAGCCCAAAAATCCCTGCCTTTTTTCCTCTTCTTGACATAGGACAAAATCTCATGTGTAATGAGGCAATTGTCACTAATGAGCCTTCCCGAAACAAAAGCCGATTGTTTGTTATTAATAACCGAATGAAGGACATGTTTCGGCCTATTAGTCAGCACCTTTGAAATGATCTTATAAACAACATTGCAAAGACTAATAGGCCGGAACTGACTTGGAGATTCTGGCCTCTCAACTTTCGGGATAAGAGCAATTAAAGTTTGGTTCCATTCCCTGAGAAGAAATCCTCAAACAAAGAAATATGAGACAGCATCAAAAACATCCTTACCCACGATATCCCAGGATTTTTGGAAAAAGATAGCATGGACACCATCAGGACCAGGGGCCTTCAAACCASCCATGTCAAAGACCGCGTTATAAATATCATCCATGGTGAACGGATCCATGAGGGTCACAATCTGATCCTTGGCCAGCTTCGGCAAGGCCTCAGCCAGATCCTGAGGGGGAGCCACAAGAGGAAAGAGACTGTGAGAGATGTTTTTCGGGTAAAGTGAAATGAACTCTTTTCCTCTTAAACAGACCCTTTCTCCTCATAAAACCCCTACGCCAGTATCATTCCGGCCTGAGCCTGATTTTGGACAAACTATGGACAAAAACTAGTTTTCATACAAACTAACATATGCATGTTAAAGAAAAGAGATAAACTCTTTCTCTTATTGTTATTAATTACTCAATTTCTTATTATGTTGCATTATGTCCATACTTTTACTATGAAATCTTATCTTATTATGCTACTAACATATTTATGTTATATGAAAGTTGCTAACCAATACGTAAACTTCATGCATGTCATATTGTTTTTGACTAACTATATTGTCTTTTTACTACTTGTTTGCATATTCTAGTACTATTTAATACTACAATGTGTTTTCTCTGAAAAACGACAATAAAACAGTATTATATTACGAATTTTTCATTGAAGTGCCGTGATAACTTCTCCTTTTATAAAATTAAGTAAATGAAATAATGGTTGATTGAAAATGATGTTCTTTTTATGAACATCAATTTTGTTTCGAACCCAAGATCATGTATGGATCAAGAGTGTTCGAACCACTAAGGCTTCATTCAGTTGATAATTTGCAACTTAAAACTTATAAAATTTCTTTACCATCCATTTTTAAACAGTTACAAAATATGAGCTTCGATGACAATATTTTGCAAGTTAAGCTTAACTCTTACTATTTTACCACTACTTACATTCACACCTCATCCCACTTACTCTCCACTAATCATATTATCTCATCCATTAAATTTTTCGCCACCATTGACTTCCACAACAACACATACTTATGTTCTCGCATCTTCGAAGAAAATCTAAGCAATTAGAGTTTACTTATTTTTAATACCGCATTATTTGTATTACTTGTTGTCATCAGTTTTTGATTATATTAAATAAGTAGATTTGATAATCTTTAATTTATGAGATAAATTGCACATTTCTTGTTCTTTAGTTAATTAATGTGAAATGTGCATTTGTATCTTATGATTATTAAATATTATATTATATCAATAATATTTGTATTGATAATTGTTGTTTGATAAACTCCCTTCCCCCCTTTTAAATGCTCTTGATAAAAAAAAAAAACCAGGGGAGATATAATATATTATAAGAATTATATCATAATACAAATATAAATAACATGATTGTGTTACATGAGACAAATCAAGAAACAGTTTACATTGGACTTGCCAAGGAGCAAGATACCTTCAATTGAAGAAGATGCAAAAATGCAATTTAAAGCACAAGGTCTCGAACATACAATTCAGACTCAATATTCTGGAGTTATCCTCCCTCAGACCAAGAAAAGACAAAGCTTTGTGTTCTAAAACACCACTTGCATGAAAGTTTAAATTTGAATGTTTGTTTTTAATGATCCCAAAAACAGTTATGATACCTTGAATATAATAGACATACCAAATGTGCACCCGTAAAGCAAATAGAATGGAGCTTACGATTCCGAGATTTCAAAAAGTGTTAGTGATTACACCTCGACATGCACGAATATGTTCACGTTAAAAAATTGTAATAAGCTGTCACTGAAGCAGAAATGATTATAAAACATTTTGGAACTTTCATGTAATTAATGTCATCTTAACAAGCACAATACCGTAAAAGAAATTCACAAAATTTTCAAATGTGTTGTCGGTATTGTTAGTTCCTTGAGAAAAGTAATGATATCCTCCTTAGAATCATTAACAAGAGACCAACTGGGTCACAAGCAATTCTTGAAACAAATGCAACTGAAAACTCCACATACCGCCCGAGCAAATGCATACAAAAGAGCGAACGAGGAGGTCATATGTCGAGGAAGTTAATAAAGTCGTGGAGGATATCATGGTCATGTGATTTAATGTCGTGATCGAATGTCGAGAAGAGACGAGGAAAACTACCACGGACGAGCCGTGACGTGCAAAAACTTTGTCCGTGAAATAACAACTTAAAAAATAATGATAATAAGCAAAAGGGGCACCACAATGGAAGGAACTATCAGTCTTCAAAAGGAAAAATGAGTCTACAATGTGGTATGACTGGCATTGGGGAAAAACATGTCGCACCTTAAAAGCATTGTTATTTATATCAAATTCCTCCAAAAACCAAAAAGCGAAGCTAATTTTGGTTAGAACAAAATGAAACGGTGCCAGTCTTGAAGTTCTGATTTCTAAGATGAAACTGAAAATGAACTTGTCATTGGAGAATGCAGCAACATATATTTGATATGATGTATAATTAATCATGTCTATCTCATGATGTTAATTAGCCCATGGTGGTTTTGTTTGTAGTACTTTTATCAAAATGTATCTGTATGAATAAATAATATGAGTGCTTTATTAATAAACTATTTCTCTTTATATTTATGAAGATATGAATATTTGGAGATGGATGCAAAGATCATGTTTCTCGATAGTGGAACAACAACAACTATTTTAAAATAAGAGTATTTTACAGATTAAAAATGCTTGAAGTAAATGTTAACACAAACCTTAGAGCAGCCAAATTAATCGAGATCTGAAATTAAGCTTGTGTCATTCTAGCCATCTTGCCACTGGAATGAGCAAAGGATATTGAAAATCAAATGGACATACAATAAGAATATAAAAATCCCTCGCAAGAATTACCATGTTCGATGTTTCTTGCAAGTTGATAATAAAGACCATCAATAACCAAAATCGCCAATGAAGTCCTACTTCTAGAAAAAATTCAAAGGATAATTGTGACCAATTCACCCAGCATGCGACCATTCGCTAATTTATGGTATTAAATTCATGCGTGTGGTCACATATAAGTCTCTTGTCAACTAGAAATGTTGATTTGAAATTACTTGCTGAAACATTAGATTAGAACGACTTCCCATTATCAATAAGAAAATAAGAAGGATAATTGCTGAGAATTCACAACTAGATTTGATGACTATTGTTCAATAAAATTGTCGTTGAACATCCAGACGCTCATGTGCATACACAAATTCAACAGAATCTTAACAAGAGACTCCAATGATAGAAAGACCACTATTATAATGAGGTCAAGCGTCTTACCATTCATCAGCATGAGAATATGTCATAACACCAACACTTACATAAAATTTCACCATTACAGTTGGTTACTAGTCAGAGCCAAATAATTCACTTAAATTTTTGGATGCGCAGTGTATTGTACCCAATTGCTCCCTCATGACTAAATGGTCCACAAGACAGTGAAAATATATGTTGGCTTGAATCACATCAAGCATTAACGAATTTTAGCCACTGACTGTGACTTTTTACGGCTCGATTTGCTTTTGTCATTTAATGAAAAATATTCCCACCGCTTCAGGGAGAAGAAGTGACCCACTTCAGAAGAAATAATTAAATTACATGAAATGGAATGAAATTATCAATGTTGGATCCAAGGTCAAAAAGTTTGAGCAAGAAGTGAATAAAACTATTCACTTACAAAGTATTCATCAATTACCAGATGCCTCCACAGATACTAAGAAAGGACCAAATACACAACCGTGAAAATGCTCTATACGCATGAGTATACCAAATAATGAAAGCGGTGGAAAATGAAAATTCTCACAGAAAGCGTGGAGACCACTTAGGTCAAAAGATTCAAACCACGAAAATTGAAAAGGCAAATGATCCAACTGTGTGGAACCATTCCATGACTCCAGTTGAGATCATTGAAAAGAAAGATGAAGAGGAAATAAAGATATGATGCCCCAAAGATAGAAGCATTATATTGTCAACTAGCAAGACATCATAAATTTGTCTTTCAAAAACAATGAATAGGAAACGTTGTCACTATTTCATTATGAAATCTTTACATATCCATGGCAATCACATAGACAGATGAATGTATCGAACCCAAGGACAGTTAATAATTGTCAAAGAAAAGAATTCCAAAATGGAAGATGCAATCCAAACAAAATTAAAATCTCGTGAAAAGAGAGATGTATGTGGAAGCAAACCGACACCAATAGGTGTAAACCCGTCGGATATAAATGGTGTTTTGAGAAAAAAGGATAAATAAAGATTACCAGGATAAGGCAAGCTCTTGCACAAGGGTTTTCACAAATGACAGAATTGATTATGATGAAACATATCCCCAGTAGTTGATGCAACTAATTAAGATTTCCGTAGCTGACAGTCAAAAGGGCTACAAATGCGTCTAATGATGTTGTAACTGCGTACTTGTATGGACACTTGATACAAATATTTACATTGAAATTCCCGATGGATTAAATTCAAGAAACCACAGCCTGGAAAATTTGTAATAAGTCACTTTATGTTTAAAAATAATACGGCGAATGTTATAATCGATTAATGATTATCTCTAAACAAGGTTTAAGAATACCACGTCACTCCTTGAGCGTTCATAAAATTCTCAATCGATTGCAATCTTTTCATTACTGTGACGACCTTAATATCATTGGACACCCAAAGAACTTGAATTAACTGCAACATTTGATGAAGGATTCGAAATGAAAGATCTTGGAAGACAAATTTGTCTGGTCTTCAATGAGCATTTGAAAAAATGAAATTTTTCCATCAATCAAATTATACAAAGAAAGTCTAAAACAACTTCACATGGACAAAGCACATCCAATAAGCTTCCCCAATATAATGATATCCTTTACCCGAGAAGAAAATGAAAAAATCCTTGGTTCTGAATTCCCATACTAAGTGTCATGTGCATGATGTATAGTATTGGCAAATAATACATCGAACTGATATTAGCATTCTCAGTAAATTGTTAGTCAGGTACATCAATTCACCACAAAGAACACGAAAGGAATAGACACCCCATGCTCTTTACTCAGAGGACACAAGATTTAGGTTATTTCTACCAAGCAAATCAATGCTACCCTTATTGGCTATGCAGACTCTGGATACCTATCCAACCCCAAAACCCCAAATCTCAAAATGGAATGTGTTCACCTCATAAGAAACTGCAATATCACGAAGTCAACAAAGCAAAACAATGACATCACATATCAAAACCATCCCGAATTGATTCCTATATGAAGACAGGACATGAGTATGTATAGCTTAGGACGATGATTAGCCACAATCCAAGGAGCTGGAAATGAGAACAATTACAGAAATCCAACTTGACTTAAGATAACCAGCTTGAACATTACCAGTAAGTAAAAGATAACATTAAAGAGATTAAAACAAAGCACATAATACCAACTATTATTCACTCATACCTACAAAAGGAAGGAAAACTGAGGTCCAGAAAATTCATATGTGATAATTGGCTGACTGTTCACCAAATCACTTTCCATCAAAAGAAATAGAGGAATTAGTACAAAATCGGCATGCATCACCTTCATGATGATGATGAATTTAGGGAAGTATTTCCACTTACTGCACTCGTTCCCGTTCGACCAGTTTATCCCACAGGGTTTTCTTGCAGTTTTAATGAGGGCACACAAAAGTCATATTATACATGTAGTGCGCTCTTTCCTTGACTTATGTTCCCACTGTTTGCCTAGCAAGTTTTTTAACGAACAATGAACCTAATGATAATGAATATTATGTAAGGAGTGTTGAAAAATCACCAATAATGTTCCAAACTATTTATGTCTTTTATTAAGATAATAGTTTATTATTTTAGTATAAATCAATAGTAAAACATGTGATCATAACCCAACATTTCTTGCCATAAATATGATTACTGACCGCTTTATGTACCATAATACACAGTAATACTTCTATCTTGAATGAGAGGTTCTCTCTCTAGGGTCCCTCTAAACTCTCAAGCTTTTCTTCTATCTTTTCTTTTCCTTCTTCCTCTTTTATGTCCATGTTTTGACCTACTAAATCCTTCTGAAGAGAAGGGGCTAAAGTACCCTTCCCAATCTGTTCGTACTCTAATAATTAATTTCAAATGATGGTGGTGGGAAAGTTCAAATGAACTATAATTTCCTTCAATCTTCAACTGAAAGAGTGTTAGTAATGGGTTTCACGTGCTCGAGGGACCTGAGAGTTGACAATGAATACATTTATTTCTTCTTTAATGACCCTGATGATGGATTTCCTTTAATGGCATTATCATACTGTTCAACTTCAAAGTGCTTGATGGCTTTGGAAAGCTTGGAATCGACACCGTCTTTTAAAAATTAACTTCTCAGAAGATGCTTTGTGGATTAAACGTAAGGCAATCCCATTCTTCTCAGTACGGAGAAGTTACTCAACAGCTACTTGGAAAGGCCTGGGCAAGTCATACGTTGATGAACAATCAAACAGAAGCGTCCATCAAAATTCATGAGGGCCCTTGTCTGGGTACGTTGGACCAACCTGGTGCCAGGCTGTTATTTGATACTTAGAAGGAAGGTGATTTGGATTGATTCAGGCACAGGGGTCTTCATTGTATGGCAAAAAAAGTGGCGAATAGGATTAATTTTCGGATTGCCTTGTTCTTGGGAAAAGCTGACTCTCCATTAAATGGCTCCATCTACGCTTAAAGCTGCCAAAACTTTTGAAAGGTGGTTCAAGTCCTCTCTAATGCTCCTCTATTCACGAATTAAAATAGGGGCTCACCCAACATTACTGAGTACAAGACCACAAAGGTTAATCATTGTCCAAAAGACCAGGCAGTGTACCTCCTAGTGATTTCTCTATGGTCATGACGGAGTGTTATAGCTCCATTCTTCGTCACAACGGTCACGCTCAAAAGGATGGGGACTCAAAACGGAAGCTCGGAAAAGACTCACTGGTCGTACAGTGGTGTGGTGACCCCTGGTTTGAATGCTGGTGGTGGAGCTGTTTTTGGAAAACAAGTGTTTGAAAAAGGAGAATTAGTCGAAGGGCTACACGACGACTGCCTCGCTGATCGTTCTCAATGGTGATCTACTCCGCGACGAGTGCTGGAACTTGGTGATGTCAGAGCCCCTTACGCATGATATCTTTTGCAATGTGATACATTATCTTGGCTTCTGCTGTTGAATTTTGCCATTTCAAAAGAGAGGGAAAAGCCTTTTTTACAAAAAGGAGTCTTTATTCACCGACGTATCATTATAGAAAAGGAGTGTTGCATAGCTAAAAGGTACTACTTTGTGGAAGGGATTTTTAGCCAAAAGGGCTGATGTATCTTTCCAGGGTGCAGTTCAGAGAATTAGGGTTTAGAGG
>SNQN01009862.1:11063-23842 GCA_008642245.1 Bassia scoparia
ACTCAAATTCACTCCTTACTTTTACAAATGTTAATAATTTACAGTTACATAAGTTTATTTATTTTTAACTAAAAAAACGCAACAAATAAATGTTTCACAAATTACCCATTTATTGCATTTTTCCTCGATTATTGGTAGACGTAATTAAATGAGCCGCCACAGGCCCACGGCTACGTCTTTCAGCACAAGCACATAMCAAAGAAGACGCATTCTATCTCACAAGCGGTGGTTTTGTTCGCCGTGACAGTATCAGGGGCAGCTCTTGCCGCCGTAGTAGTGGCGATCATCGTGCCGATCAGAACAAGGATTATTAGCAATAACACTAAGACATTATTATTGATTGTCTTGGCCATATTAGCGCGGTATAATAATGCAATAATATACACCTCTTTTATTTACTTATTGTGAGTTCGTTTTGGGTGCTCAATGAAATAAGCATTGCTCCCTCGTTTTTYTTATARCCCTTCAAAGTCAACGCATGCATCGCTTAATATGGCAAGTATTGAATACAACGTGGGCATGAGCTTGCATTCCAATGAGCATGTATAAGAATACAATATCTTAAAAGGGAATTAAATCATGGAAAAACCTAAATGTAGTCCAAATGGCTGATTAGAAAAAGGTAAAAGCTAACGAGCATTTCCGGGGTTAGATAAGAGAACTAAAAGCAGTGAAAATATTAAATGAATATAAACATTATCAATTACATCGATTGACGCGTGATTTTGACATGTATTTCAAAATTTATATTATTTAAGAAAATTTATTTAATTCTTATCTAATGCCCCTGACTCCCTGAGCGTCCGTTAGCAATATCGTTATAAAAAAGCTAAAATTAGAAGTAATGTGCAATAATTGATCATTTATTACTATATCGATTAGTGTATGTACTCCGTAGTATTTTGTCTTGACTCTTGAATTAACAACTTATTTCCATTTTAAGTAACATATTTATATCTTACATGCAGTCCTACGACTATTCAATGATGGTTCCTCAAAAATTAAGGCATCGATCGCTTAATAAGGCAAGCATTGTATACAACATGGGCATGGGCAATTGGGCATGACTGCATGAGCTTGCATTCCAATTGAAGTTCCTACGAATACTCGAGGATGGTTCCTCAGAAATTAAGAGCACGGGGTGTAATAATATAAAATAAAAATAAAATATCCATACGTACTTTACTTAAAATGAAATAAAAAACCTTAGTTACATATCAAGGACACTAAGGTATTTTTACACGCCCCCCGACAGATCTTGTAGAGCGAGGCAGTTCTAAGGCAAGCAATGTGTTAACCGGACCATCTCAACCAAAAACTTAAACTGATGGTTGAGGCCCACGAATATAATATACTTTCTCTGTCACGAAATTCTCGCAATACTCATATTAACGAGTGTTAACTTGCTAAATATCAGTAATCATGTGATTAGTAAACAAACCCCACCACTCACCACCACCCCAGTAAATATCTAGTTTATGATTTACAATATTCAACGTTCTGTATGCAATATTCAAAATTTTTAGTACGGAGTAGTAAATATTCAACGATTCGTATGTAATATTCAGAATTTTCAATACGAAGTAGTAAATATTCAACGTTTCGTATGTAATATTCAGAATTTTCAGCAGTAAATATTCAATTTATGAGCAATCTTCAACATTTCGTATGCGGAGCATATTATTTAGTTTACTTTGCACTCAATATTCGTTTTTTTACTTCTTAGATTTTTTAGTGAGAATGCTTGTAATTTAAAATCATAAGGTATTTTTTTATGTCAGATGTTTAGTGGGAAATATCCATGTTTATGATTTACAATCTTCAACATTTTTTCCTTGCAAATTAGTGTGTATGTTATTATTTAAAGAAAAAGTACTATTTTTAATTTAATGTTGTGTAATAAATGTTCGATTAATGATTTACAATCTTTAACATTTCGTATGCAAATGTTAGATTATTCATCTTTCATAAAAGTTTTTTTTAATGTTAATGGTTCATTATAGTATATTCAGTTTACGAATGTCAACTCCCAACATTTGTATTCTTGTTTATATTTTTTTCCAGATTTTTTTAGTGAAATCAACATGCAACATTCTTGCAAATAAAATCAAAATTGAATTGTAAAATATTGTGTATGAATCAATATATTGTGAAATATTCAAATTATGACGCGAAAAAACAAAAAATAAGAAAATAAATTTAACAAAAAAAAAGGAATACTAAGAAAGATTAGCAAGGTAACATCGTAAAAGAGAGGGGGAAAACTATAACTAAAAAAAAGGTTTAAACAAGTGGGAAAAAAGGGGAAAAATATACTTCGTACGAAGTATATATAATTCTAAGTGTAAAAAAAGGAAAAGAAATTCTTACACAAAAAAAAGAGAAAAAAGAAAAAAAGAAGAAGTAAAGCTAAGTACTCCATATTAACATTACATGTGGGCTTTTTATAAAATTTTGTTGGATCTAGGCTTTTAAGGAAAAAACAATAGAGTGTGCGAGCTTGGGGGAGGGGGTCCATGTACTTTGACATGGACCCAAGGTGTATGGAAGAATTTGCGTAACACTCCCCCTCACATGAAAGGCCCCTTGGGCTTGAAATGTGGAAGCAACACAAGCCCACTCATACCCGGCGTGAATTAATTCCATTTAGCAAGGAGAGGGATGAGAGATTCGAACCCGTGACATGTATGTCACGCTGGCTCTAATATCATGTTAATCGGATCATCTCAACCAAAAGGTTAAACTGATAATTGAGGCCCAATAATATAATACATACTCTATTACAATGAAGGTCACAAGGGGTGGAGGTTGCCACAGTCGCGGTAGCCTGGACAGCTCCTGACGCTGCAGCAGTTATAAGCACAACAAGGATGATTAGTAGGAAAACAATGGTATTGTTATAGCTTGTTTAATCCATTCTACATGATACCATACCACTCAACTTTTGGCTTTTCCAAGTGGTACTACTATTATGTTTTTCATTCTACTACGTGTATGGTACTACTAGTTTTCATGTACACGCGATGCGTGCTTAGATATGTGGAACTTGCATTTCATTATAAATGATTATAATTGTATGTACTCCGTATCATAATGCTTATGTACCTAATAATTACCACAATACAATTAATCTTAAATTTAATTATTTTGAAAATAAATATGATTTGTAATTCAAAATAAATAGATATATGTCAATTCGATTTGGGATAGATAATATTTATTTATTTATTAATTTTGTCATTAATTAAGTCACATCATTAATGCAATTTTCATTTTTAATTACATAATAAGCAAAGGGTAGTTTAGGCATATCAATTCATATTGTTTTTAAAAAAATCATTAAGGGTGTAAGAATGGTCTTTTAAGATGGGGACACCATCTTCCTCCCCTTCCCTTATGTTTTTTTGACGAGAAAACTCACTACGGAGCTTTATTAAGAAACATGCAAGGTTACATCGTTCAAAATTTCACATGGCGCTTCCTCCATCCAAACAGTAAAAGAGCCATAAGATCGACTCAAATTAGTCATTCGGTGGGCAACCTTGTTACCAGATCTACGAACTAAAGAGAAACTAAAAGCAGAACATAAACTACAAAAAGCTATAATATCCTTGACAATTATACCAAGAGGGGAGTGTTCCTCCTTCTTGTTGGACAAAGCATTGAAAAGCAAAGTACTATCAGTTTCTAGCATCAACGAACGCAACCCAGACTCCCAAGCCGTACGCACAACAAGCCGCATCGCAAGAGCTTCTGCCACCTCGACACTAGCATCCGAGGTTATCACATCACAAACCGTGAGCATAACTTCCCCCAAGTGATCTCGCACCACACCACCCAAGCCAAGAAGACCATCGAAAAACCTCGCCGCATCAKAGTTTRCTTTCCACATCCCAACTRRAGGGGCTTGCCAGCTTGTGGGCACCAAMCTGGGAGCTTTTACTGGGCTCAYAGTACACTCGAAGGCAGTARCCACCTCCYAGAGYATACCACTAACCTTTGCATGAAAGATTTGAAATGGAATTCTCATAGAGTTGAATATCCATCGATTGCGCCTTAGCCAAATATTCCAAAGTATACTCCAGAAAGCATTCCACCATTCTTCCTCCTTGAACACCCTTAACAAACCATCCAACCATTTCTTAATCGACATATCCATAAGGCCGGACACATCCAGACGTAACAATGAGGTCCTTCATAACATAACAACATCCTCACAAAGAAAAAGCGCATGCTTTATCGATTCTTCATCTTCCCCACAACTTGCACACACTACGTCAACTGTAATGCCTCGCTTTGCTAAATTTTTTGTAACTGAAATTCCCCCATGCATAACTTTCCATCCAAAAAGCTTGACTTTTTCTGGCACTTTAGTCTTCTAAAGCCATTTCCACACACTGCTGGATTGTTGGCTCGAACATGAAGCTCTCTGCTTGTCGCGATTATTAAGTGCTAAATAATAGGCACTCTTGACTATAAAAACCCCCCTTGCTGAATGAGCCCAGGTCCACGAGTCGTGGCTCAGAAATTTGAGGTACAATCTCTGCCAAAATCTCTTTGACTTCCCACATGGAAAAGAGTGAATACAGAAGAGGAGTATCCCACGCTCCCTCTTTGATCAGATCACGAACCAAAACAGGTATGTTATGTGTGTTTGTTGGCTGTGAAAAGACTCAGAAGTTAGGAAAACCCTTTATCCAAGGATCAGTCCAGATATCCRTACTTGCCCCATCACCAATTAATTTTTTTTCACCCAATTTCAACACCTCTCTGGCAGCACAGATGGATTTCCAAGTAAAGCTAGCTACCGGGCTGACTTTCGCTTCCATAAAGTCGTATTAGGAAAATACTTGGACTTTAGAACAGTAGCAACCAATGAATTTGGATTGGTTAAAATCCTCCATCCCTGTTTGGCAAGCATTGCCAAATTGAACGCCTTAAGATTTTTGAAACAAAAACCCCCGTCCTTTTTAGAAAAATACATTTTTTCCCATCCAATCCACGGAATTTTCCTTTCATCCTTCCGTTGTCCCCAGAAGAAATTACGACACAATTTCTCAATCTCATGTAATATACTTCCTGGGATCTCAAAGCATTGCATCGCATACGTAGGAATAGTCTGGGCCACACTTTTGATGAGAACCTTACGACCAGCCTGCGATAAGAAGCCTTATTTCCACCCTTTCATCTTTTTCAATACCCTCTCCTGAATAGATTGGAACACAGCTTTTTTGGACGTCCCCACAAAAGTTGGGAGCCCCAAATATTTCTCGTGACTATCAACAACCTTAAAAGATAACTTCATCCGAAGGATTTCTTTCTTTTCAGGATCAACATTTCAACTGAAAGACACCTCTGACTTGTCCATATTCAGTTTTTGGCCCGAAGCAGCTTCATAGATTGAAAGAAGTTCCAACACATTTTCCACCTCCTGTTCATTGGCCCTGACAAATAGAATACTATCATCCGCAAAAAATAAATGAGAAATAAGGGGAACTCGTTGACCAATTTTTAAGCCATGAATCTCCTTTTGGGCCTCCACTTCCCTCAAAAGAGAAGAGAAACCCTCTGCACTTAAGATGAAAAGGAAAGGCGATAAAGGATCCCCTTGACGTAATCCTCTAGAAGAAACAAACTTCCGAGCCGGTTGACCATTGACCAAGATGGAAAAAGATGTTGATCGCACACAGCTCATAACAGCAGACACAAAAACACTCGGGAATCCAAGTTTAAGCATCATACTCTCAAGTAAAGGCCACTCCACCCTATCATACGCCTTACTCATATCCAGTTTCAAACCCAAAGAGCCTTCCTTGCCTGTCTTTTTCTTCCGCAGATAATGGAAACATTCATACGCCACCAAGACGTTTTCAATAATTAACCTCCCAGGCACAAAACTATTTTGATTCTCAGAAATAATATCGGGGAGGATGAGCTTTAAACGATTAGCAAGGACCTTTGAAGCAAGTTTGTACAACACATTACATAAACTTATAGGCCTATAATCAACAGGAGACTCACATACTTTCTTTTTGGGAATTAAAGTAATATAAGTCTGATTAATATGGCCTACATCCTCCTGTCCATTCAAAATAGCAATGACATTTGCAGTAACATTAGGGCCCATAATATGCCAAAATTTTTGATAAAAAAGCGCACTCATACCATCCGGTCCCGGGGCTTTTGTCGGATGCATTTGATTTATAGCGAAAACCACCTCCTCCCCTGTAAATGGTTTCTGTAGAAGTTGAGCCATAGAATTTGTAACAAGTGGCTGGACACATTGCAACACCTGATCCATCTCCAAAACTTCGACCCCCTTAAACAACTGTTCAAAATGTTAAGTAAATAATTCCATAATATCACTTTCCTCATCAAAAATATTACTTGCTGGATCTTTAATCAAATGAATGCTATTCCTTTGGCGCCTTTGTTTTGCTTTCTTGTGAAAAAAATTAGTATTTTTATCCCCAAAACCAATCTTGTCTACTCCGTTGACGTCAAAACATCTCTTCTCGTGCCTCCAACTCATCCATCCGAGAGTTCACCACCCTCATTTGCTCAATAATATCATCGGTTTGGGGCTCCTCCATGAGAGCTTGCATTTGTTGCATGCACTGTCGAAGTTCTTTCGGAAACTCCCCAAATTTACCCTTGCTCCAACTGTTAAGCTTATGAATCATATGCATTAAATTCGAAAGCACACTAGCACCACCTCTCCAAGCCTCCTGAATAACAGTGTCACAGGACTCCTCTCTTAGCCACATCTCCTCTAACCTAAACAATCTTTGCTTTCGCTTTTCTGTATTGATATGAATGATAGGTTTAATTGAGAGAACAATTGGGAGATGATCAGAGCGTCTTTTTTCCAAGTGAGATACAAAGGAACCTCCATATAGCTCCTTCCAAGCCTGAGTACAATGGAATCGATCCAGTCTTTCTTGCAAATTTTTAACACCCCCTTGGTTATTATTCCATGTATACTTGTAGCTAGTATAATAAAGATCTTGGAGACCACACATATCCAGTGCATCATGGAATTTATTAGCCAAGGCCATATCAAAACCTGCACCCCCTAGCTTCTCTTCCTCCCACAAAAGCGAATTCCAGTCGCCTCCACACAACCATGGTCTATTAGAATGGGAGCTTAAATTTTGTATCAAGTGACAAGTCTTCTCCTTATCTGCTGTGTCAGGATACCCATACACACCGGTGAGCCTCCACTCATGACCTACCTTTGTCTCCACCTCAACATCAATATGGTGCAACGAAAGGGACTGCAATCGAACTGTCCACTCGGATTTCCAGAGCAAAATTAAACCACCACTCTGCGATCTACCCTCCCCTTCGCAACCTACTGTAAGGAAACCATCAAATTTTAACCTGACTTTGAGTCTCTCCGCTTCATTAACAAACAATTTCGTCTCTTGTAAAAAAAGTAATATGGGATTTTCAATAATTACCCACTGCAATTCCAAGCAAGAATCTTCATTGGTTAGAGAGAGCATTATGGTTGCCCGCGCCGTCTATTTGCATTACCGAATGAGTAAACAAAGAACCCCCCTGTGTTATCATCTCTCGACTTACGATCATTATCATTTGAAAGTGGAATTCCAACCCCAGGCCTTTCAGTTCTTCCTCGCTTTGAGAACCTAGCAGATTTATTCTTAGTAAGTACCTCCACCACATCTTGAGCAACTTTGGACGAATGAATATCATAAGATGATTGTTGGTCAACTGTCAAAGTATTCGAGTTAACTAAGCTCTCAAAAGTAAGGGTTTTTCGGGCTTTGCTAACCTTTATTGCTTCTCTAAGCTCCTGACATCTCCTTAATTCATCTTCACACTTGGACTCCGAAACCCTCCCTCTTAGAGGTGAACACTTTAACCAATTCCCATATGGTAGATCAGAGAGAGACATGGCATCATTGTATTTCGAGCACTGACTATAGAAATGGCCAAAGCACCCACATGTATGACAAAAATCCATGAGCTTTTCGTAAGTGAATTTGATCAGCTTTGGGCCACTACTAATTGCTATTTTAGTCTAACGTTTTAAAGGTTTGTTAATATCAAGCGCAACTCGAAACCTCAGAAATTTGCACCAACTAAAAGGATCGGATTCGTCCACTTCAAGAAATTCCCCCATACTTTCAACAAGGGACTTTGCCATAGCCTATGTACGTTTTATGAGAGGTACATCCCATGCCCTAACCCAGAATCTTATCCTTAAGAAGACAATATCAGTAGGCTGAGTTCCCTCAGTTAAGTCATCAACAAGAAAGGGGCACCTCGGAAGGACCACAGTCCCCCTTTTAAAACCCTAAGCTTGTCCATCATTGAGAAAAATTGAAGCATAAACAAATTTTGTTTAATTTCACGAATAACCATGCCCTTGTCTAGCCTACAGGCAATTTGTAAAGCACTTTGCATGGACTCAATGGTAAAGGGATTTCTGGTTAGAATCTTACCTACTAGACATAGATTTACTTGTGCTTGCATTAATTCAGCCTCCTCATCATCTGCGCATTCAATGATAGCATCCTCGTCCTCAGTCATTGATAAGCCGTCAAACGTATCCTCCAAAGCATCCATGATATCGTAAAAGAAAAAACCACAGAAATATTATTTCGTGGGATCGAAACCAGAATAAAAGTGGGTATAAAGGAGATAATTAACAGGGAGATCTCACTTCAATAATTGAAGGAGCATTGGAAAAACTCTACTAAACCCTAGTTCGGAACGAAACCAACGTTTAGAGAGGAAAAAAAGTTTTCATGTTATTCTGTAAAAAAACGATATTCCCCCTTTCCCTTATGTAATAGAGATTATTAGCCTATTCCTATACTAATAATTAAAAACAAACCCCCAACCTAAAAATATGTCACACCATACATCTCATTTTCAATATGATTGTCCATGACATCATTAGGGGAAAAAAAACCTTCCCTCATCAATTTTTTTTAAAATAGAATTCTACTAAAATTTCAATTACATCACAATTAATTTTAATTTACTCGTAATCAATAAAACTTTTCAACAATTTCTTAAATTTCTTAGTTTTTTTTCCTCTTTTTATTTTCTCATTTCTTTCCCTCACGATTTTATTTACTCAGCTCCGTTGTTCGTACCTAAATCTACTGCAAGTGTACGGGTCAAATACTGTAAATATAGGGTGAGCAAGGCATCGTATCCACAAGGAGGTCTAATTAAGTACCAATTTAAGAAACCCTAATATTATTTAGACGATTAAAACAAGTGAGAAAAATTATTAATTAAACTAATTAAAAACGCAATAATTAAAGTCTAACAAGTATGAGAAGTAGTTCTAGGTTTCGGGTTTCACCCATTATTATTATTATTATTCTATTTCTTGAATACAAATTAATTGTAGGGTTGAAATAATATATCGCAATGATCGAATTTCCTAAAGTATATAATCTCCTCTCCCAAGGTAGAATATATACGTATATCTACATCAACATTACGCCTACTTCCGTGATCATAACAATTGACATAAACTCATTAAGAACAAGAATTCAAGTAAAAGACCACCTCAAGTGTATAACTATTCCTAAAATTATATTACTTGACGTTTGTTAATCACACGAACTAATATTATACTTTCACACCCGCTAATAATTTAATACCTTAAACATATAATCAATTGGTCACATTAATTCTACCAAATAATAACAGGATTAACAAATTGCAATAATTCAATTCATTGATAAAATAATAAAATGCTACATCCCTAGAACAAAAAAATTTAGCCAGACATAATATTCAAATCAAACCAATTGTATAACAATGAAAAATCAATGCTTGACATAATAATTTACTCAATGTTTAACAATTAAATAAATAAATTGAGAAAGGAACATATTAAACTCCGGAATAGATGAATCGCGTCCGATTCGTACTCGTTCCGGATTTGTGTTCGTGGGTATCCTTCGGCTCTACTCTGTGTCTTGCGTCCGATGCTTGACTGAATTGTGTGTATATATATACACATTTTGATATCTTTTTTATTTGCTAGCTAGAATTTTGGATCTACTTAAAGATGTTGTTGCTGCTTGCTGATTGCGTATGGTATCATCTTGCTGTTACTTCTGCTGAGTCATTGTTGATTCTTGCTGATTTGTTGTTACTTTTTGCTGAGTTCTTGCTGATTTTCGGCTTTGTTGGATTTGCTGAGTTGTTGCAATTGTTGTTGCATCTATCTTCATTTTATTTTAATCTTAATTTTATGTATCTTCTTATTTTTTTCTTTGCCACTCTACAATCACGTGCACATTTGTTCATGTCATCTCGATTTACTTTTCCTTTCTTTGCTTGCTTCAACTTTAATCTATAACACAAAATCCCTTTATTACTATTCATAAAATATAAGAAATATGATTAATAAGTGATAAAATATCAAACACAATTAAATAGAACGTTTATAATAAATTATACTCAACAGTGATATAATATGAAGGTAAAATATAGGTAAAAATATAAAGCACTTATTATCCCGTATAATAAAACTTTTCAATTTTTTTAAATTTCTCTCTTTTCGACTCCTTTTTACTAATGATTTTCCTTTCTTTTTTAACTTGATTTTAATTTTAAATTTATATTTCCTCATATTTATTTTCATTCTAAAAGTGGACACAACTTATATATATTCGATTATACTCTATATTCATATGTATTATCTATAGTCATCAAATTTAGAAAAATATTTTTTCTTCTTAAAGATTGTATATATAGTTTATATTATAAGAACTCAATGAAAATAACATAAATTATTAGATCTTAATCATTATAGAGAATTAAATCATATATTCCTTCGAACCATGACATTTTGAACTTTTCGGTTTTCACGTTTTTCAATGCATATTTTTAATATTTATAATTAAATTAATAAAAAATTTAATGATTGAATATTAGTAATCTAATTTATTTATTAATCTATTAACTTATACTAAAGCAACAATTCCCCCATTCATATTTCCCTCCCCAAATTTTCCTCCCAACTCCAAACTTGTTGTAGCATGAAATTAGTCGATGACGTGGCCTGGCTACAAAATTTCCCTAGCTTCTGGGTTGAGAGAGGGGTGGAGCTTCCCGTCAATGCTACATCGGGAGAGCTGACCTTCTATTGCACGTGGACTTGTTCTCGCTTTCCTAGACCTCCTGGCTGAGAAATCTTGAGCCGCCTGACACCTGCACAAAGGAGAATAATCCTATTTGGATTATCTCCCCTCCGATGCTTAAGTAAGTATGGAGTTTATGAATTTAAAAGTGCCAAGCTAGAGAGAGAAAGTAGTTGGGAGTTTGCAATAAAATGCTATGAGATAATGTGTTTTTTCCTTGGTTTTTGGGAGGTATTATAGGGAATCCCTCAAAAACCAAGGAACCACTTGGTGGTGACACTTGTCATCCATCCGTGCTTTCCGAGCGTTCCTTACTATGTTTTAGCGTAGAAAACGTCGGTTCTCCGTCCCGTTTTGGTTCGGATTAATAAATATGATGGCGTTTGCCACGTGGATCATTTGACCCGGTATTTTGGAGACACGTGGCAGAGATTTTCCGTGCCACATCATTTGCCCTTCAAAGACCCAATAAATCGTTGGATTTATTTGGTGTTTGATCTTGACTTTACATTGATTTACATTGCGGTAAATAAACTTTAAATCAGACAAACACTAAGAGAGAGTTTTTTTTTTTTTTTTTTTTGCTTTGGGAAGGGTGCCTTCGTGGGAGAAAGTGGCCAGGCCAAACATTAAATTCGCAAACTCGAAGTTTGCCCAGCAGCTAAATCGCTAAATCCAAGCTGCCCGCCCAACTTCCTTTCTTTCATTCAAATTTTGAAATTCAAGGGGAGAAGGGAGACACGGAGCAGGGGGTATATATATCCCCTGAGGAGAGAGGAAGGACTTTTTCCTTCTCTTTCGCTTGAAATGACACTTTCTCTCGCACATTTTTCTCCTTCTTCTCGCAAGTTCGCTAGTTTCTACTCGCGGTTTTAAACTTCTTCGTCGCAGTTGCGAGGTAGTCTCCGTCGCAGTTCGCAGTTTTTCAGAATTTTCGTCTTCGACCCTTCGTCAACCGTCGCACTTCAGGTATTGTTCGCACCTTTTCTTACTTCGCACTTATTCTTTATTCTTTTTTATCAAAGTAATAATGAGCGACGCAAGTTCTACGGACTCTTCSYCCAATAAGWATARAGTTGGGRGCTTGGAAGAGCCTAGTCCAACTTCGCCTGGCTCCAATTTAACTGCTTTTTCCTCCTCCCTTGATTTTTTGTACTCGCACCCCGTAGCTCCTCATCCCATCCTTGACACTCTATCTATTCGTATCAGGATGCCTCGAGTTAAAACCACGACTACTAGGAGGCCAGAGAATCAGTTTTACGAGGATGAACCAGACCAGCCAAGTACCTCTGGTCGCTTTCATGTATTTATGGAGGATGCGAGTCCTGACTCTGCTGAAATAAGCGCAGAACTTGATGCCACTTTGCAGGAGAGCAGAGACCGCGAAACTCCTAAAAAGACTGCGAGGACCAAGGTTGAGAACAAGGACGAGGAGGAGTATAATAAGGACCCGGTAGCCTGGATCGCCAAAAATAAACCCCAGGAGGAGGAAGAATCCTCTGAAGATGAAGACAAGGACAAGGACAGTCCTTCGTCGACCATTGTGCGAAAGGCTTGGAGGGATGCGCTCTTGCGAAACCAGCACATCTATGCTCCTCACATCGGCTTCGTCGCTCCTGATGTGAAGGATAGGTTTGT
>SNQN01009864.1:0-23840 GCA_008642245.1 Bassia scoparia
CAGAGTTTATTATGCAGATGATATATGGTATCTCATATGCTTAAGCAACATTCGCTTCCTAGATATGAACAATAGTGGTTTGTTCTCATGTCCCTTGTCCGAAAAAAGACAACAAAACTGAACAACATGGGAGATGTTGACTATGTTTTGAACCAACATCATTAGCCAACCTCGCATTAGCCACATCTTTGCCCTTCAGTGCTCACAAATTGACCCTTTTTAGTCTTTTACTTGTCTCCGCATACAACCAAGGGAAATAACAATTTCTAATGACGCTCACAAGTCTCCCAACACGTACCATTGCACGTCACATCACCGCAGAAGAAGTCCTAATATGAGACCTACTTTGGAACCACAGTGTATAATAAGAAGGGGCCTTCAAGTACATCTTGCACTTCGGAGATTTCTCTCTAAGGTAGAGACTCATAACGCACACAATCGCACTATACCACTCTCGTACGTAATTGGCATCGGCACTCCAGCCGTTAACACCTGAATTGTATGCAAATTAGTCGGTTCGCATAGGACTTTCATAGGGCTCCGTTGTACATGGCTCCTTAATTTCAGTTGGGGCTTCTTGTCTCCTAGGCCTATTACGTGTTCAAGTCTATTGCTATCAAGTGGAAATCCTGAAAATCACTTTTGGACCCTGTCTCTTTCCAATCAAAGTCACTGTATCGTAATGTTAAGTCAAGTCACAGTCTCGTCCAAACGTCACCTTTCTCTAAGTCACTCTTCAAATGACACTCTTCAATGGCATTTGGTACTAGGATGTAGACCCTAAGTAATGCGTCTTTCAAATCATGTCTAGAATCAGACTTAGACAAGTCACATTCAAACATGTCTAGAATCATACCTAGACAAGTCACTTTCAAATCATGTCTAGAATCAACTAGACAAGTCACTTTAATATGTCTAGAACCAGACCTAGACGAGACTCTTTCAAAATCAAAGTCACTTTCAAATCATGTCTAGAATCAGACTAGACAGTCACTTCAAATCATGTCTTGAACCCGACCTAACAAGCCACTTTCAAGACCTCTCCAACCATGTCTAAAAACCAGACTAGACAAGACCTTTCAAAGACTCTTTTCAAACCATGTCTAAAACCAGACAGACAAGACCCTTTCCAATGACTCTCTCAGAACCATGTTAAACCAGACAAGACCCTTTCAAACTCAAAGACTCTTTCAAAATTCAATGACTCTTGCCACTCTCTCAATCTCAAGGTCACAAAGTTACAAGTCAACAATTGCATGCAAATTTCGCTAGACATAAAAACAGACCTATGTCGTCACCAAGTAGCCTTAATCCTGAATTAGGGCTATCATTTTCAAGTCAATGCTCATTTTTCGAAAGCATGGGACCACACCTGCATTTCTCCCAGTCAGCTGAACGGGGAATGAAACCTCAAGACTCACGAACATACAAGACATCAAACCGCATTGGGACACGGCTACAGGTAAAACTAACCTTTGTTTTGCAGGTACCGCTGGCGAAAAGGGTAACTCATGGTCGCAGAACGTCTTGAGTTCTCGTCGCCAAATCGAATACTTTGATTTTCGTTTTACGAAACTATCGTTTCTCCAGACCAGTCAAAGTGGGCTTCTGTGACACCCTGAAATGTGTCTCCCAAATGAGTAATCCGTGATGAAAATATACCGCGTTCGCGTTTGTTTCGACTCGAAAAGATGCTTTGAACTCACGAAAGTGGAAACGTGAGGTCGTACTCGGAATTATTGAGCAAAGGTCACTTACAAGGCAAACTATTTTCTTTCGGTTTTCTCGATAAACTCAAGTTTTTCCCGAAGGTTTTCAAACAAGTCACACTGGCGATTCTGTGCTTTTTTGTTTCCATATGTGCGTCAATTTTTCTCTGAATCCGCCATATTTTTTTAAATTATTTTTCTTGATTTTCTCTATGATTTTCTATGAATTTTGCAATGTTTAAATACGCAGAATCACGCAAAAATCGTGAATAATTAAAAATCTCCGGAAATACGTGGAACCTTCTAGACATTCTAGAACTCCTTGCTTGGAAGCAAGGGTGTCTAGGTGGTCGATCAGGGAAATCACGAATAAAATCGGAGGAAATCAAAATATATCGAGGTTTTTGTGGAAAATATATACACAACCATTGAGCGTATATACGCTGAAATGGACGTATATACGCTCCTGATGAGCGTATATACGCTCCATTTGAAGCGTATATACGCTCGAAGCTTGCATAACGAATTTGCCAATTTCCATATGAAAAAAGAGAAGCGTATATACGCGGGATGAAGCGTATATACGCTCCTCACCTGCGTATATCGCTCATCCTCAGCGTAGATACGCAGGGTTTTCTCTGGCTCGTTTTTGCTCGTGCTATAAATACTTGCATGCCTTGCTCAGTCCGGACACGACTTTCACGGACGCACAATTCACGACTTCATACCTTCACTTCATACGCTCTCAAGCTTGACACATCTATTCTCTCTCTCTCAAAAGACCTCAAAAGACACTTCCGTTTTCAATTCAAAGCATCGATTTTGTTCGAATCAACAAGCGAAATAAGGGGTATAATCTGAGATTACTCATCAAAAACCTCTTTTCAACTCTTTTTTTCAATTCTTTTTGTCACTTTTAATTTGACTAACCATTGTTATGAGTTTAATTCAATTAAAACGATGTAGAAACTCACTTTTTTAAACGTTTCATGTAAATATGTAGGTTTTTATGTTTTCAATGTTTCTATGGTTTTTGTTTTTCATTTATATATACAATATTATTGTCATATACTAACGCGTTTGTTTGTCTCAATTAGCAATTCAATCGAAAGACGATTCCTTTGAGTTTTTATTCTAACAATTTCGATTGTCAGTGACAAGGTGAGGAGGACATACATACATATTATGCCTTACTAACCCTGTTTTTCAGTCTCCGTTTGTATATATAATCAATCACAGTGGTATATATATTGCTTAAACAAGACCGGCAATTATCGTTTGTCACATTAAAGTCAGATAATCATGGACGAACGTTTTCTAACACCTTAATTAACATGACTAACAATCAAGTGACCGCCTTATCATTTGTAGAAGTCTTGGTTTGTTTATAATAGCAACCACCTAGTAATCAATGCACTTTCAAAGTCAATTCAATAGGCTCTTTTGAATCAATTGTTATGATTTATGGAACTAACAATGAGACCGGAGTAGAGGCCGACATGCGGGCGAATTGGGTTAAGATCTGATTCGTACATGTCCCGAACCCACGACTGGTTACTTGATTGGACGTGGGGCCATTAATTTGGCACACAATGTTTCGGGCGTCTATGAATAACTAATTAGGCAAGGTGGCGATCCTCAATTCGACGACACACCCCAACGCATTCACATGCGGATTCCATGGCTCAACTCCATGACACTGAAGCTGAGGTCAACGCCCCTTGCATAAGGGGGGCGGAGCCTACACTATAAACAGAGCTCCAAAATGCAAAAGACTATCTGGACTCCTAACTGATCACCTACTTTGGACTCCTTAATGTTGTATCTACCCTGACCCCAAAAAACAATCTACACATAACCATTTACCACTACTACATAATGCATGTTATGTGGGCAGCCAAAAAAATGGACTCACTTAATTAGTTCATCAATTACCTCTGCCTGAATGTCCTCCATTGGTATGTCTCTGCGCATTAACAACAACAACCTTTCATTTAAGTACTATAACAGCTTCATCTACAATAGATTGATCCACTTGAAGGTTTTCTGGAAGAACCCCTTGCTTTCCATGCTAGCCTTTCCATTATGTGGAAGCTTGTAATTGTTTCCACCTTTGACTTTAAGTATCTCAATCATTAACATATTGGAGGGTTAGCCAACAATGTTGATTTTGGGTATCATAAAAAGCATAAGCTTCTTCTACCTTCTCAATTAACTCATCAATGTTTTTTGGAAAGATTGGTATTTGTATCGATTGAAATCCATAAATACCCAAATCTAGAGACATTTAGTCAGGGGACTGTGGTGGTCTGAAAGTTAGTTGTAATTGAAACCATTTGCGGTGGCAGTCTGCCTGAACTCTTCATCTTGACCTGTTATGTGTGGTCTTGCATTGTCTTGTTGTATGTAAATGTCCTTAGATAGACAAGCAGGCCATTGACTTATGATACCAGGAATGACCTTGTCTATAAGCATTCTTCTTACAACATTTGTGTGACATTTTTGGACTGCTTTGTCTCCATTGTTCTCTGATTCTGTTTTTTTGATGCTTTCTTTGCTCTCCTCATACCTCACAAGGGTAGATGCCCCAAATTTTCCACATGTATTCAACTCCATTTTCACAAAAATTAATGGCCCCAATGAAACCCATGACATAACTTGATTTTGAATCTTTTGATTGCTGACATCTATAAGGGTCATCTTCCTTGGAAGGAGAATGAACCTCCTGTTCTCTTGGGTTAAGTAGAACCACTTTTCATCAATGTGTATCACATTTTCATGTCATTAATCTCAGAAGCATACATGGCTGGCTGGGTGTATGTGGTTTCAACACCATTTCATTCTGTCCAGTTCTATGATCCTCTGTTACTGCGTGGTGGTTGGTACTTGAGTGACGCCTTAGCATACCTTTCTTTAACAACTATGAACGACAGTATGAGGAACTTAATCACCCGCAAATGCTCTAATTGTTGTCCTTAAATGCAGTGGCACTCGTTGGAGGAAATCCTCTTCATATTTTTGCTTCCTACCAACAACTCCTTTTTTTTGGGTTTGAACATCAATGACTTCCCTCTTTCTTTTTGCATTTTAATGCTTTAAAAAGTCTGAAATTGTGCTTTTTATGAACACTAAGCATTAGCTAGCTCTTTTTGAAATCCATGTGGTACCTTGTTGTCTTTTAATTTTGAAGCAATTGTTGAACAAACATGTTTTCTCTTACCTTTATACTCAGATTTCCTTTCTTTCGCTAGAAAATACCTAACTTGTTGTGCTGTTGCTCTTCTTGTTGTGTGTGTTGCAGTTGCTCTTCTTGTTCGTGTTCAAGATTGAAGATGATACCACTAGCTCACTCTCAGCAAGCAGGACCTTCCAAGTGTAGAACGGATCGTCAACTTCATCGGCTGCCATTTTTTTGAGGGTTACTTGGAGCTGATGTTAATTCTAATCAATATAGATTTCTAGACTGTAATTAAGTAGTACTTAGTGCAGTGTGTGCAGTGTTGGCTAAAACTAATTTTTTGCTAACTGTAGAAAATTTTTTGGGTGGTAGATATGTTTGTTTCTGGTTAGATATGCAAGAATGTTGAAATGATAGTGTGGTTATTGTATTTATAGCCAATGTGCTTAAACTTTGAATTGTAAAAATTGAAAAGTTTGGTGGGAATTTTAATTTGGGAATGAAAATGGTTTTGGGGGAATAATTATGAATTTTTGGGAATCAATTTCCTAATAAAACAACCCATCACATGGGGTTTTGCAAAGGGTGGGACCACTCCAGTCTTTTTCTTTTTTCTTTTCCCTTATATCTTCATCTTATTTTGTCTTTTCCTTTCTCTCTTTCTCTGCTCCTCTCGCTGTTGTTTCTCTCACTCTTTCTATTCCTTCCCTTCTCTTCTCTAACTTTTCTCTTCCCTTCTCTCTTCCCCTCTTTTTTTTTCTTCCTCTTTTTTCTTTCTTCTCTCTTTTCCTATCTTCTTTTTCTTCTTTTCTTTTTTCTTCTTTTTTTCTTCTTTCCTTTTCTTTCTATCTTTTTTCTTTTCTCACTTCCTCTTTTCTCTTTTCTCTCTTTTCTCTCTTTTCTTTCTCTTTCTTCTCTTTTTCTTCTTTCTTCTTTCTTTCTTCTCTCTTCCTTCCTCTTTTTCTTCTTCTTTTTTTCTCTTTCTCTGTCTCTTCTTCTCTTCTTCTTTTTTCTTCTCTAATTCCTTTTCTTTCTCTTTCTACTCTTTTTCTTCTTGTTCCTCTCTTCTCCTTTTTCTTCTTCTTCTATCTTTTTCTTTCTCTTTCTTCTTTCTCTCTTTCTTATCTCTCTTTCTTCTTCTTTTTTTTCTTCTCTATTTCTTCTTCTCTCTCTTCTTTTCATTCTTCCTATTATCTTCTTTTCTCTCTTTTCTTTTCTCCTTCTTTCTTTCCTCCTTCTGTTTTTCTTCCTTCCTCTTTCTTTCTTTTTTATTTCTTTTTCTTTTTTTTTCCTCTTCTTCTTCTTCTTTTTTTTCTACTGTGTTGTCTCTTTCCTCTTTTCCTTTCTACGTTCTGTTTCTCCTATTTTTCTTTATTTTTTCTCTCTATCCTCTCTTCTCTTCCTCTACTTCTCTTTTTTCCTTTTTTCTCTTTTGTTTCTCTTCTTCTAACCTTTCTTCTCTCTCTTCTTATTCTTTCTCTCTTCCTTTCTCTCTTTTCTTTTTCTCTACTGTCTCTTTCTTATTCCTTTCTCTTTCCTTTTCTTTTCCTCTTTCCTGTTTTTTTTTCCTGCTTTTCTCTTCTCTTCCTCTCTCTTTCTTCTCCATTCTTTTTCTTTCTCTCTTCTATTTCCTGTTTTCTTTTTCTCTATTCTCTCTGCTCTTCTTCTTTTCTTTTCCTTCTCTTTTGTCTTCTCTCTTCTTCTTTTTCTTTTTTTTTTTTTTCTTTTTTCTTTCTTTTCTCTTTCTTCTCTCCCATCTTCTCTACTTCTCTTCCCTTACTTTTCTTCTCTCTGCTTACCTCTTCTCCTCTTTCTCTTTCTTTTTTCTTTTTCTTTTCTCTTACTCTTTTTTTTCTTTTTTTCTTTCTCTTTTTTTCTCTTTTCTTTTCTTTCTTTTTTTTTCTCTCCTATCTCTCTCTCTTTTTTTTTTTCCTTCTTTCTTCTTCCTTCCTCTTTCTTTCCTTCTTCCTTTTTCTGTTCTTTTTTCTTCCTTCTTTCTTCTACTCTTCCTTTTCTTTCCTTTTTCTCTCTTCTCTTTCTCTTTCCTTCTTTTCCTTCTTCTCTTCTTTTCTATTTCTCTCATTTGTTTTTCTTTTTTTCTTTTTTCCTTCCCTTTTACTCTTCTTCTCTCTCACCTATTTTTTTCTTTCTATCTATCCCTGTGGTTTCTTATTGTATTGCTGTTTCTGGGCTTTCGTTTTACGTTGTCGCATCTGGTTTCATGGTCTTCTCTCTTGTGTCCATTTCTGTTTTGAAAGAATATTGCATCTAACATTATTCCTGTTTTCTTCTCTCTCTCTCTTTTTTTTTCTCTCTCTTCATTTCCTTTCTTTCTCCTTCTTCTCCATTCTTCCTTTTCTTCTCTCTTCCTTTCTTCTCCTTTCTTTTATTCTTCCTAAGTTGTTTCTTCGTAGATGGCTTGGTCTTGGCATTTAGCAGCGTTATTATTATCTTCTTGATCTACTGTTGATGTCTTCGTCTGGGGACTGGAAAATGCGCGAGTTCTTTGTCTCTAGTTTTTCATATCTTTCTCACTAATTTAACTTTATTAAAGAGCCCGCTATTTATACATTGGATATTACTAGCGTTTACATAAAACCCTATATTTATCTTCTAAGAGCGAGTCCGCAGCCTATCCTGCACAAAGATTCGACGTTTATTCATTGGTTTATGAGGATAAGTCATTCCGATGTTGGCAGTTGTGAGACACTTTAAAGAATAAAGCGATGTTAAGGACATGTGGAGTAATTTACTATAAGTGATTGCTTAGTATATCATTGCCGAAGATTTGAAATTGGTTAGTTAAATGATCAATTTTGCTATGTTGTGTTGAGATTCATTAACCTGTTTCTTGGAGAACTCATATGGAATATTTAGTTTAGACCAGCGGGAATGACGAGCATGTTTTATTTTGATTCAGCTATGCTCGTACAGTATTAGAATCTTCTCTGTGAATTGTGATGTAGTTATCATATATATCATTTTTCCAAATTCTTGTTGTTTGCGTTGGACTTGGTGTGGTTTGCTGATCCGAGTGTTGTGCGATCCTGGGTGGTGCATAAAGCTTGTTATGTTTCCTACCAAAGTGTTTTAGAGAAATAGAAATGAGGTTAGATGTAAACAACTATATAACCAATCATCTCAAGAGTTCGAAATTTTAATTGTCACTTTTTAGTGTCTATATTCTCTCCAACTAACATGATACTGAGTTAATTGTGTGAGGTGATGGAGAATTGAATATTCAATATTCATTCTGAATATATTTCGGTCACCACATATCACCTGATTATACTTATGGAGAAAGTGAATAGATAATTATTTATTTTTGAAATTATCGTATGAGGCCGTAATATGGGAGTGGTATATGAGAGAATGATTTGGGTTTACCTAAAGCTTTTACCTAAATTAGCCATTGATTACATGGTAAGAAATAGTGATGATATATTGTTGCATACAGTTAACTTGTTATAGTAAACCCTTTAAAAAATATAAGTCACTGCAAATACTCACAGTAGACATTGAGTTTGTGTTACTGCCATTTGTTCCTAACAAATATCATGGTAAAACTAATCTATACAAATACATAGAATTACGCAATTCCACAATTTGCACATTAAATATGCTGACTATTTAATTCTCTACAAATGTGCTAGGAGTGTGGCGAAATGTATGGTTTATTAGGGAAAATGTGTCAACCGACGTACTTCGCAGCAAATCAGTCGATAACTAGTATGACTTGTGGACATGTGGAGCCGCCGGGCACAGAGCACGATTGCCTACATGCCGGATCTTTCCAGAATGCCCGTACGTAGCAGCATATAGATAAGAGTCTCAGTCGTAATCTGGTCTCTTACAAGCTCCTTACCAATGTGAACACTATATTATGAAGTGATTTCCACGTTTTCAAATAATGTCACATCTATATTATCAGCTGATTGAGATTGATATTATAAGTAGTTGAAAAACATCACAAATATATCATACATAGGTTAAGCATTCTACATTACCTGATGACGCTATCATTGAGTAGTTTGGTTTGTATTAGATACTATGTATAGCATTGATTCACTTCACCTAAACATTCAATGAGACAAATCCCAAGAAGACCAACCGCTTGGAAATATGGTAGTGCGTAGTATTCCCCTTGTTTGCATCCAACTCACCAAGGATTTTTTGAGTGTGGAAAGTCTGATGATTCTTGTTCAGCACAAGAATGAATTTAGGCCCTGTGAGGAAATGCAAGGTTTCAGATTATTCCCAAAGCTAGGCTGGGCTATTCCTCTAGCATTCTATGCAATGAACGTTAGAATGCCATTGTTTTCAACTCCATTGACTCCATCTTCCTGTATCTTCACATTGATGAAGCTTAAACCACTCCCATCAATCTCCTCTAGTTCTTCTTTGAACATGAAATCATTCCATGTGCTTTCTGTTTGTCCAACGAACAACGTGTTCGTGTATGATCGCATTTTTAGGTCCAACATCTTTCAGAGTGAATTTAGTGTTCGCACAATTGGAAATCGAGGTGCCGCATCGACTAAGAAGAGCACTTCATCCCTTACTAATGGATCTGCTCCAGAATGAGAATCTTGTGATTCCTCTGCCCAATATTCAACCATTWTTGGGCACATGCCTTTGACATCATGCAGGCTTGGTAGGTGAGRCGGACAAAAGATGAACCCATACTTTTGGACCATCCACAAGTCATTGTATGGACATGTTGCAGATTTTGGGTCTCTCATAAATTGACGAATAAAGTCGTCGTCCACTCGAATCCAATCATCATCCTGCTTGGTATAGAACTCGAAGTCATCAGGCTTCAACTCTTGAAACATTATCACTGGTTTCTCTAAAAGGGAAAGTTGGTCTGGCAGTGTTATAGGGTTTGCGATTATAGTATGTGTAGGAGTTTCAATTGGTAGTATACGGTAAGGGGGGGTGGTTTGTGGTTGTTGCCCTTTGAGGTGAAGTAATTTGCTACATTTATGTATTGGTTGRGGTCTATGATTGAACTCTCTACCACTACTCTGACGTGCCTCAAACCAAGGGTCGTTGGATTCCAAGGTAGAGGCTATCAAACAAAGATTTATAATTCCAAAACTTGTAACTATACTAGTATAGTAGGCAAGTCAAGGGTCGAACCACGAGGAAGGATCAATTTTAGTACTCAAGCTTAATCAACCAAATTTGGGGAGAAAACAAACTTGAATTTTGATTTTTGAAAACTAAGCTACAAGTGAACTAGAAACAAGGATTTTGAAAACAATAATGCAAAAACACTTAGGAGATACTAGTTATGCCCATCTATATAAAAGGAATTTGTGCCAATCAAAGTAATTATCTCAATCCAATAATGGGGGGTATGTGATCTTGTGTTTAGAATTTGTAGGGAATCATTTCCCTAATCATCCAACACTCCAAATCTTGCTTAAACCCAAGTCCCCTCAAGCTCTCACAAGAAATAGTTGAAAATGATTAAACTAACACCCTAACCAACCCTTTCAATCCCTTGCAAAGGTTGATCAAGGCAACTCTCACTCCCAAAACCTTTGGTGGCCAAATCCAAAGCAAAGGAAGGTAGAGAAACCACAATTTTTGACAAACAATGATGGTTGGAATGAGTATTTTATATCATCTTGACACTAATAGATTATAAATGGACTTCCTAGCACTCCTAAGCTAGTAATCTACTCACTAATCATTGTTGAAAGCATGAAAAACAAAGTAATAGAAGAAAACAGGGAATTTGCCATGAAAAAGTAATTAAAAGCTATAAAGGGTAAGTTCAGAACTCACTCTAAACTAAACCAAATTGAACAAAATTACTTGCAAAATGATCACAAACAAAGGGGGAAACTAACTATCAACAAAAGAAGTTGAAATCAAAAGCAACAAACATACCCACAAAAACCTACAAATTCGTAAATGTGCAAAAATATGAAGTAAACTGGGCTGACACACATGCGCGGGCCAACCRAGAAAAGCGRGCCCGCTCCAAAAACATTKTGGAAAATCGAGGAGATGAAGCTGCAAGCGCGGGCCCGCTCATTTTTCATTCTGGAAATCCAACTGAAGTCCTGCAGGCGCGGGCCACCCATGCGCGGGCCACCTATTGCTTGGCTCTGGTTGAACTTCTCAACTTCAAACGGCCATAACTTCTTGCTCGATGATCGGATTGCAGCTTGTAATATACTTTGGAAAGATCTCGGAGTCTACTTTCCAATGCAAAAAGTCTCACTTGCAAATTCAAATTGTGCGAAAAGATATGGCTCGAAGAAGGTGTTAGAATAAGAGTTCAAGTGCCTTAAAGCTCAACTTGGGCAAACACAACTATTCCAACAAGTAGAAAGGCCGAAAACTAGCATGCGCACATCTTGGCAACTTGCAATCATTCACAGTACTTGTAATTGAGTGTACAAMAATAGAAAAGAAGAGAGAACTAAAGAAACCACTAAAAACCAACAAAGCTCAACAAAACTATTCAAAGTGGAAAACTAACCAAAAGGTTAGTGAAATGATATCGAAAACACACATATTGGCCAAAATAAGGAAGAAATAAGTGCCTAAATGTGACCATTTTTGGCACTTATCATACTCCAYCTAAATACAAACTGTGATTAGTAATAAACCTACTTCATATTAGAGATGGACCAAAAATKAAACCACAAACATTTATTTATCATGAWATATCCGAACAACAACAATTTCACAGCTTAAGAGTAATGCAACAAAATTAAACATGTTCGTATATCATTAAGCCTTCACATAAATAAACAATTTGAAAAGCAATAAAAACAAAACTGTGGTCCTTAAGAAACCCTAGATATTGTGACATTGATTAAATTAGATGAAATGAGGACTAGGTTGCACGGGTACGACTGTTTTGAGTCGTGTCGCATTTTGGGTACGGATACGGGGTGAGTATGCAATACGATACACGAAAAAATGTGTGTCAAGTACGTTGATGGTCGTGTCTTGTTTTTTTGAGAAAAAAGGGAACGAGTATYGGTCGTTTCCTATTAAGATACACGCACCCGCTTAGTTTCGGTCCAATTAAGGGTGATTTGACTCGAAAAAACCATAAACCCTATTACTTAAAGTATGTTTAGTATATTTTTTATGWTTGCATAATTGTATTGTATTTTTCATTAGTTATTTATAATTTCATTTTAGATATATATATTTTAAATATGTGTTTTACCGTACCCGTATCCTAAATATTGTTTTGGCCGTACACCGGAACCAAAAACAGTTGCGTACAACTTGGCTGGTTTATGCTGAAAACATTTGGGGCCTCCAACATTTTAACAACTAATTCATATTAATCGACGTACAAATAAGACATGTTCCTCAGTTTCTATAATGTTAAGCACATTTTCGAAAGTGTATCTACAGCTTCAAAACACTAAAAAAACATTGGATAATCAATATAAAACAAAAAAAAAGTACATTGTAGGGAACCCAAGATCCTGCTCATTTGATTAAATTAGTTTAGAATGAGGATTTGTCCGGTGGTAGCTGAATAATTAACTCAAAACTAAGATCATGTCCCATAATTTAAAAGGTCCCCAACCCTTTGATTCCATGAAATTTGGTAAAATATCATCTAAAAACATGACACTTTTCAAGATTTTTTTTTACTTATGCAATGTATACGATTATATAAAGATTTTGAATTCAATCCACATAATCGGTACAATTGTGTGATTAATCAATACATAAAGATTTGAATCAAATTAAAACAATCTCATAACTTCATAACCAAATCATTTTAACAAGAATTTCCAACATATACACCTGATACCAAAGTAAACCTCATAACCAAATCATTTTCATGAATCTTTCCACAAAGCACAATTAACTAAATTTAACTGATGGTAAAGATAATTAAGGTGCTACAATGAAGTAATGAYTAGAAGACTAACAATTTTTGTATGAACAACGCAGTTTGGATTGAGGAGAAATATGAGAGAACCTTGCTCTTTTAGATGAATTTAGGGTATAATGAGAGAGGCAAAGGAGAGAGAGAGAGGACAACTTTTATATTTTTAATGTATTTTCCTTTTTTTTTTAAAATTGAGAGGTGTGTTGGATAAGCTTCCAACAATACATGAAAATTAATGAAATTGCTGTCCTGGTCGACCGGGGGTGCTTTCAAGAGTTTGGACCAGCAACTGGGCTTGTTCACAGAGCAACCACTTTTTGAATTTTTAAGGATTTCGAATTTTAAATACTAATTTCTAATTAATAAATCTAGTTTTTAATGATTTCCAATTATTATGGTTAACAATTTTAACTTAATTATTGTTGTTGTTCACCGTTAGAACTAAATGTACCTTTTCAGTATAATTTGAGAAATAAAAAGATAGTCAAAGTCATTAACATTTATGTAATTGTATGGTAATGATTTATTAATATCTATTTCATATTGTAGTTTATTTGGATTTTTCCAACCAGTAATTGTTCGCTATTAATAATAAACTGTCTCTTATACACATCTAGATGTGTATAAGAGACAGCGTCGGACTTGAAACCAAATCGTTCTTTTGATTTCTAATTAGAACTAAGAATAATCAACACAAGGGCGGTTTGTAAAAGAGATTGTCACCCGTCGAATTACTTTTGCCTAATATCGATAAATGCACGAGTTTCAAACATCAAACCTCAGACTTCGTTCTTTTGATTTCTATTTAGAACTAAGACGAATCAATACGAGGGCGGTTTGTAAAAGAGATTGTCACTCGTCAAATTACTTTTGCCTAAGATCGATCAATGCACGAGTTTCAAACATCACACCTCGGACTTTAAATCAAATCAATCTTTTCATTTCTAATTAGAACTAAGACTAATCAACACGTGGGAGGTTTGTAAAAGAGATTGTCACTCGTCGAATTACTTTTGTCTAATATCATTAAATGCTCGAGTTTCAAACATCAAACCTCGGTTTTCAAATCAAATTGTTCTTTTTATTTCTAATTAGAAGTAACACTGATCAACACCAGGGAGGTTTGTAAAAGAGATTGTCACCTGTCGAATTATTTTTTCCTAATATCGATAAATGCACTAATTTCAAACATCAAACCTCGGACTTCAAATCAAATCGTACTTCTTTTCATTTCTAATTAGAACTAAGAATAATCAATACGAGGGCGGTTTGTAAAAGTGATTGTCACCAGTCGACTTACTTTAGCCTAATATCGATAAATGTACCAGTTTCAAACATCAAACCTCGGACTTGAAATCAAATCATTCTTTTGATTTCTAATTAGAACTAAGACTAATCAAAACGAGGGCGGTTAGTAAAAMAGATTGTCACCTYTCAAATTACTTTCACTTTAGATAAATGCACGAGTTTCAAACATCAAACCTCGGAATTCAAATCAAATCTTTCTTTTGATTTCTAGTTAGAACTAAGAATGATCAATACGAGGGCGGTTTGTAAAAGTGATTTGTCACCCGTCGACTTACTTTAGCCTAATGTCGATAAATGCACTAGTTTCAAACATCAAACCTCGGACTTAAAATCAAATCGATCTTTTGATTTCTAATTAGAACTAAAACTAATTAATACAAGGGCGGTTTATAAAAGAGATTCTCACCCGTCGAATTACTTCTGCCTAATATCGAGAAATGCATGAGTTTCAAACATCACACCTCGGACTTCAAATAAAATCGATCTTTTRATTTTTAATTAGAACTAAGACTAATCAACACGATGGGGGTTTGTAAAAGAGATTGTCACCCATCGAATTACTTTTGCCTTGTGTCGATAAATGCACAAGTTTCAAACATCAAACCTCGGACTTCAAATCAAATCGCTCTTATGATTTCTAATTAGAATTAACACTAATCAACACGAGGGAGGTTTGTAAAAGAAATTGTCACCCGTCGAATCACTTTTGCGTAATATCGATAAATGCACTAGTTTCAAACATCAAACCTCAGACTTCAAATCAAATCGTTCTTTTGATTTCTAATTAGAACTAAGAATAATCAATACGACGGCGGTTTGTTAAAGTGATTGTCACTTGTCAACTTACTTTAGCCTAGTATCTATGCACTAGTTTCAAACAACAAACCTTGGACTTAAAACAAATCGTTCTTTTGATTTCTAATTAGAACTAAGAATAATCAATACGAGGGCGGTTAGTAAAAGAGATTGTCACCCGTTGAATTACTTTCGCCTAATATGGATAAATGCATGAGTTTCAAACATCAAACCTCGGACTTAAAATTAAATCATTCTTTTGATTTCTAATTAGAACCAAGACTAAACAACATGAGGGCTGTTTGTAAAAGAGATTGTCACCCGTCGAATTACGTTTGCCTAATATCGATAAGTGAACTAGTTTCAAACATCAAAATTCGGACTTCAAATCAAATCGATCTTTTGATTTCTAATTAGAACCAAGACTAACAAATACGAGGGTAGTTTGTAAAAGAGATTGTCACTCATCGAATTACTTTTACCTAATATCGATAAATGCACGAGTTTCAAACATCYAACGTCGGACTTGAAACCAAATCGTTCTTTTGATTTCTAATTAGAACTAAGAATAATCAAAATGAGGGCGGTTTGTAAAAGAGATTGTAACCCATCGAATTACTTTTGCGTAATATCGATAAATGCACGAGTTTCAAACATCAAACCTTGGACTTCAAATCAAATCGTTCTTTTGATTTCGAATTTGAACTAAGACTAATCAACACGAGGGCGGTTTGTAAAAGGGATTGTCACCCGTCGAATTACTTTTGCCTAATATTGATCAATGCACAAGTTTCAAACATCAAACCTCGGACTTCAAATCAAATCGTTCTTTTGATTTCTAATTAGAACTAACACTAATCAACACAAGGGAGGTTTGTAAAAGTGATTGTCACCCATCAAATTACTTTAGTACTAAATTTAGTCAAAGGCAATAATTTAGTAATATTCAATAATGCTTATTCAATTTATTTTTAAAAATATTGTGTTTAAATACACTTAAATTTCGATTAACCATTTTTTACACATGTAACAACATCAACTACAACCAATTTTTTWAAAAAAGAAATTTAAAGAAAATACCAGTTTCTAGAAACTAAACATCAAAACCACGTTGGTCGTTGAATTGRGAAGGCAATTGAAGCATTAGACGATCAACGAACAACTTTTCGTTAGACTTAATCCCCTCGATCCGTGTCTTGTCGTAGACGCAATCTGATTGGTGGACACAATAGTTCATGGATCCATCTTCCTACCCGTTAGATTATGTTTTGAACGTGTGGTCTGGAGATGAATACGTGGATCCTACTTTCCCCCCAAAAAAGGCTGTAGATTGCTAGAGATCCTTCGTTTGATGAAAAGGGTTTTTGTAAAAGTGATCAAGAGGGGTAGTATGGGGATTGTAGTGATTGTGTGGGGTTTGGTTTGGGTCGGTTCTTGACTAGGTTTTGAATTTTTATCTCAATGGACAACAGATTTTCATTCCAAAAAGACAACGACCCACCAAACATGTACGGAAATATATTTACGTGCTTCTAATACTCCTCACGTGGCTTCTGGAAAGCTTTATGAACAAAGGGAAAGCATGAATCAGTAGTATGGTAATTGTGTTTAAACGAACGAGAATGATAAAGCTCCATGATTAACAGTCAATGATGGTGTTAATGTATAAGAAATTCCCCCATCAACCTAAACGATATTCTTCTCAAACTCTTGCTGCCTCCCATTCAAAACCCTACCTATAAAACCAAGAACGTCTCTCTGGTACGAGCCACATTTTCATTCTCTCTCTTYCTCTTATTCTCCAAACCCTAATTTACTTCAAAATTGAACAAAAAAATGTCCTCTAACCTAGAAGGCGAGGTTCCAGAAATGCAGGCGTTAAAGGCTCTCTTGACTACTACAACTCCGTCGGAGAATAGTAGTAGCCTCCTACTAAAAATGGGATAACAATCCAGCGCTTCGAAAGACCAATTGGGAACAGGAAGGCATTACATTATGATATTACGTCAAAGTCAGTCCGTTCGAAGCTGCGTAGATCCATGAACTTCACTACTGACGCAGAGGGTGTAGATGACATTCCAGCTGCTCAAAAGGCAAGTGGAAGCGAACAAGATGTTGTTGAGTTGAAAGTGAAGGTTAAGTAAGACATGTAGAAGATCGTGGGGAAGCTTATTGGTGAACTCAGTCACGAAGCTAGGACATCTATCATGATTCACCATCATGGGCGGAATAGAGTTACGAGATGTGTTTGAGATAAAGACTCGTTAAGGTCAAGTATAACATCTCGTGAGTTTCTATGATGAATTCAAGATCAGGGCATAGTTACAATCTTAGTCAAAGGTCATAGCTCAAGCATGTTTACGAAGACTACTATCCCTTGACAGATCCGTGTGCGCGAACAGGTAAAACATTTGATCCTCTTTAACTCTATGTAGAGAAAATTGAGCTATCAGATGGTGAAAGGCTGAAAGCGAAGGGTGTTATAAGTGTTTTTTTTAAAAAAAGAATTTGGACAGATTTGGAAAATCAGTTTGACTGCTTTGTTTCTCTACTTGAATTTGTACTGTAATTGGTATTTGCTAATGCAATCGAAACTTAGAATTTTTAATGGTAGGCACTGCTTGATATTTAATGCTCCTCACCTGAGTTGGTRCCATTTTTCAATTGTTATTATTGTGTCGATTAGCATAGTATAATTTGCATTAAACAACAATTGTGTTGAATTGTTGCTGCTAAAGAGACAATATTATTAGGCTTATTATTCCCTAACTTGAGTAATTGATGTTTCATTCTAAGATGTGGTGGGTTAGGTTGTTTATTACTTGAGTAATTAACATGGATTATTTGATTATTAATAGTATGCTAATTAGTTGTGGTTGGTTAAATTGTTTATTAAGTAATAAGTAACTTGGTTAAATTGTTTAAAAGTTGACAATTAGTTAAAAGTTGTGGTTATTAATAAGTATGCTGATTAGTTGTGGTTAATATACTTGTATGCTAATTAGTTGTGGTTATAAATAAGTATGCTAATTAGTTGTAATTATTATTAAGTTTGCTGATTAGTTATTGCTATTAGTTGTGGTTATTAATAAGTATGCTGAGTACTTGTGGTTATTATACTTGTATACTAATTAGTTCAATATTATACTTGTATGCTAATTGACAAAAATTAATTAGTTGTGGTTATTATTTGCTTATTTTGATTCATGAGTTAAACAGTTATTTTTACAAAGTAATTAAAAGGATGTTATTTTTTGTAAAATGCACAAAACAATTCCAACTTTTCCTTCTTTTTTGTCTTCTAACCAAGATTTCCACTTATCTTTTCTATTTTTGTATCTTAGCTTAATGTCTCATTCATATTGGATTTTGATGGGTTCCAATTGTTTCATGGGCGTAAATGTAGCTCATACTYTGATTTGTATATTTAATCACATTTTTTTCTGTTGTGATGATGATAAACTAATATTATGTTCCAATTGGTATTAGGTTCCAAATTTCAACACAAACACCAACTTGAAACAGGTGCATATCAAGGAGATTGAAGGTCCAACTACAATCACATTGTATGTCGACCATGTCTGCACCACCAGCTACTTCTACCGCCGATGGACTCAAGATACTAGTTACCCAGAAGGCTCCTTCTATTTGCTCTTCAAGTCAACCAAAATCCCTCGTGTTTGTTTCATGTCAAATTATCATGTGACGAATGGCAGCAACATGTTAGTAGCCCTCTGTTGAGTCCCCTAGTGTTTTGAGTGATGACAAATAGTTGCAAGAACAAATACATTGGTCTGATGAATACAACTGGTCCGAACAGCTGAGATACTYTTCCTGGTCACTTGAAAGAGAGTGACATGTCTGCTAACAAGTTATATTGTGCATATTACTATATGTGTTTGGCATACAGAAATTCCAACTATTGAAGCAGAAAGTCCTTCGAGGAAGACTCGAGAAGATCAAGCTTATATTGAAGATCAAGGAAGCTTCGAGAAGTTGAAGAACATTGAAGATTAGTTCTAGGATTAGAATAAGTCTTCTTGTCGTATTAGTGCATGAATGTGTTTGTTGAGTGCTTGTATTATTGGTTGATGGCATTGGGCTTTGAACTTTCTCTCTTAGAGTTGAAGGCAACTTTGGCTACTTAAAAAGGATCACTCCCCTTCCCTTTAATTGATCAGATGTAGGAGCGTTTAGCTTGCCATAAGTTCTTTTGCTATTTGGATGGGTATTGCAGGATTTATGCAAATTCCAATTCACCCTGAAGATCAGAGAAAAGACTACTTTCCAGATGTCCCTATGTAGTTTTGCATATCGCGGATGTCATTGGATTATGTAACGCTCCAGCAACTTTTCACGATGCATGATGAGTATCTTTTCTAAGTTTTAGAGTCAATTATGGAAGTCTTTATGGATGATTTTAGTGTGTATGGTTCTATTATGATGCATGCTTGAAAAAATCTGTCAAGAGATTCTTTAAAAGATGTGAAAGAAAGTCTTGTGCTGAATGGGAAAAGTGCCATTTTATGGTCACGTAAAGGTGTGGTCCTTGGTCATCTTGTAACGTCTAGGGGCATCAAGTGGATAAGCAAAGGTGCAAGTGGTAGAGCAACTCCCTCCGGTTAATGTTAAAGGAGGTCAGTTGGAGTTCCTTGGTCATGCGAGATTTTATCGCCGTTATTTATCAAGGACTTCTCCAAGATTGCAAAGCCACTTTCACAGTTGCTTTTGAAAGATGCCCATTTGTCTTTACTGACGAGTTCTTGAGTCTTTTGACATGATAAAACAGACGTTGATTTTAGCTCCAATAGTCCAACCTCCTGATTGGAGTCTTCTTTTTGTGATCATTGTGCGATGCGAGTGACTATGCATTGGCGCTGTTTTAGGCCAGAGGAAGGAGAAGGTCTGCATGCTATCTACTATTCTAGTAAGACGCTAGATGGAGCTCAAGTTCACTATGCCACCACTGAGAAGTTGTTGTGTATGCTCTTGATAAGTTTCGGACCTATCTAGTAGGCTCGAAAGTCATGTTTATACTGACCCTATTTTGATTGTGCCTAGTTATGATATTGTTGTGCCCGAATTATTGCTAATTACGGCTATAGTGAACCATTGCTTAGATTCAGTTTAATTATATAGTTTAATCATCATTGTTCATCATTTTCATTAGTCTTAATTAGTTAGAATCACAATCCAAGTTATCTTTTATTTAGTTTAGATGCTTGATCAGTTAGTCAGTAGTAGTTGCTTCCTTGTGGATACGATCTTGTTTACCACTACCTGCAGGTTAGTTTTAATAGGTACTTTTGATAGGCACGCGACAAAGCCTGTCAATAGGTCTCCTACCCCAAATCAGCATGAGACTTCTGTCGATCCTGGCAGCCTCATCTTTGCCTGAATGACCTTGACCTCTCCACTGTAGCTTGGATAAGCTCGGGTCCCAACACAAACGTATCACTTATGTCGCTCCAAAAAGTAGGACTAGACATTTCCTCCATAAAGAGCTTCATAGGGAGCCTTCTGGTTACTTGAATGGTAGCTGTTGTTGTAAGAGAACTCTACCAAACTTAAGGACTTCACCCATGAGCCTTGAAATTCTAAGGCACAAGCACGAAGCATGTCTTCCAATGTCTGAATTGTTCTCTCCGTTTCCCATCAGTGGGCATGAAAAGTAGTACTTAGCTTCACTTTGTACCAAAAGCCTTTTGCAATGGAGACGAAAAATGAGATGAAACTTGGATCTCGATCAGACACAATTCCCTAGGCACACCATGCAACCTTATGATCTCATCGAATAGGCCTCTGCCATTTTCTCCATTGACCAAGTCTTCTCATAGGAATAAATCTGGCAACTTGGTGCAAGCGATCAACTATCACCCACACCGCATTCAAGCCACCAGCAGCATAAGGAAATCCCATCACAAAGTCCATGGAAACAGAGTCAAACTTCCATGTTGGAATAGGAAGTGGTTGCAACAAACCACCCGGCCTTGATGCTCAATCTTCACTTCTGACACATCCAACATTTGGCAACAAACTCAGGCAACATCCTTTTTCATACCAGGCCACCAAAAGCTCAACTTGAGATCTTTGTACAACTTCGAGCCTCCGGATGCACTGAATAGGGAGTGTTATGAGCTTCCTTCATGATCGCATTCTTCAAAAACGGAACATATTTTTGACTCTTTTCAAGCTCTTTGTCTCTGGTTTTCAAGCATTTTCAATAAAAGCACATCATTCATCCATAGATTTAAAATCAATTTTCAAATTTTTCAAATCCATTTTAAACCTGAACCGTAAACTCATTATCCATATTACAGGGACTGTCCTACTTACCCTTTTTCAACTCATGAATTCACAAACTAGATCACATATTGTCCTCCATACTCATCAATCATTTGACTAACTTCTAGATCAGGATGATAGGGGAAACAGTAAGAAGTGCAGTTTTGGTCTTGACAATTCACCATCAATCCTAACATCATTGAATAAACAAGTTGAAAGCTTTGCAATAGGTCAGGTTTGCTAAGATCTTTGCCCTTTCCTTGGCTGTAGCAAAGTTGATTGGATCCTTTGGGTTTTGACTTAAAACAACCAAAGGACCAGTAACCACCACCTTCATCATCGAAAAATCATTTTAGTGAAGTTGTGACTTAACTGTTTCCAATTCAACTTTACACTGGTCTAGTGCTACTTCTAATTCAGCTTTTTCATCTTTAATTGCATACAACATCCTGTAAGTGATAACAACCAGCACTAGCAATTTCATATTCTTCTGTTTATTTTTAAGGTTCTTTTTACCCTCTTTATAAGCAGTACTTAAAGCCAAGATCTCATCAAGCACAGTTTCCAAACATTCAAGCATATTATCCTATTATAACTATACATATCTTCACGAATTTAGAGATAGCTACCTTTGTGAACTAGGTTCTCCTGTTGCCTTCTTAAACATCTATTCTGACTACTGTGCTCCTAAACTGGTTTGGGAAACTGTTCAAGAAAGCAATATACAACTTTGTCTTCTGATGAGTCTTCCTCCTCGTTTGAACAGACTCTAGTTCCCTACACAGAAGCACCATGGCTCTTTTAAATGCTTGTTTCTGTTCTTCATGCTTTGCCTATCTTCCACTCTGGGACAGTTTTTGATGAGATGTCCAATTCTCCACACTTGAACAACCTGCTATAGAAGAGTTAGTCTTACTAGAATTCTTACCCTTCAAAAATTTCTCTGGTTTCTGAAGTGCCTCGAAGCGTTTGGCCATCATGGCAATGTCATCTCTTCACTTCATCAAATGTTTCCTTCAATTCAATGCCCTTTACTGGTTCCCTGTCTGTTTTAGCATCAACCAACATTCATGTGTCATGAGGGAACAGATCAACTGTTCTAGTGTGGAGAACAGTTAAGTCTTTCGCCTCATACACTGCAGTCACCTTTGCTGTCCAAGCACCTGTAAGGTTTCTAAGCATCTCCTCGTCAGTAAAGTTCTTACCAAGTGAATTTAGATTATTTACTATTGTCAAGAAGCGTCCAAAGCAATCATTTATATCCTCATTTTTTTCATATTAAAAGCTTCATATTTTGACATTAGTAAATCAATCTTAGAACGTTTTACCTCTCAGTACCCATATATGCAAGTTCTAGGGTATCCCAGATCTCCTTGGCTGACTGAAATGCTGAGATCCTGTTGGTCTCATTCTGCTGCAATGGCTTGTTTTAGGATGGACATGGCTTTAGCATTCTCTCCAATGTTCTGTAGTCTGTGCTTATGTATTTGCTTTCTTTCTTCACATAAACCACACCTGATGAATCAACTGTTTTTACACGGCTGGACCATTCTTCACAATCATCTACATTCATAGTCAATGCCCATGATAGTTCGGCATTTTGTTTTTCCACCAGGCATAGTTCTTTCCATTGAACTTGGGAGTTTTGCTATCGTATCCAATTGCTTACATCTCCTGAGTAATCATGATCAACTTCTCTGGTGTTAACCGAACAAGAAGCTAGGCTCTAATACCAATTAAAGGTTTCCCGAAGGTACACAAGAGGGGGGTGAATTGAGTGCCTATTAAAATTTTTTCTTTGTTACTGTTTTAGTAGAGTAGACCAGTTGGACTGTGCCAGTGGAATAAGGTTGAACATACGTAGAACGATATCGAGCAATAATAATAAAGACACGCAAATTAACGAGGTTCACCCAACTCTGGCTACGTCCTCCTACCCTAGTTACTTTTATTAAATCTACTCCGAAAAACAGAGCACCTCACTTACAATGTATGTGAACTCACACACACACAATGTCACCCCACACTGAACCCAAGTGTGCTATTTCGCACTTGAACTCACAAGCACTCGCTAATGAACTACCAAAAGCTACCTAATCACCAACCCTTTGTTGGTGATTCAACACAATCTCACTTTCTCTCAATTACTCACTTTATGAGTTTACAAGAGTATTTGATCGCTCAATTTCTTGTGCACTCGTGTGATGAATTGTACTTGCTTGATCTAGGCTTTAGACTTTTTCTTTCTTTCTTCCTCTCAATGATACACCTTTAAAGAAAATGGAGAGAAGTAGTATTTTGTGAGTCTATATGCATGGATATTTATAGCCAAAGGCCTAGCATTATTAGTGATGCAACCCTAGAATACAGGAGATAAATAAAACTATATCTACTCCCTATATTTTAGAAAATCCCATAAGATATTATTCATATAAGTTGATATAATATCTTATCTTACTTTAATTGCATCTCAAGTTAATTACCATATATCCAAACATATATTCCCACCAGATCATCTTTGAAGTTTCCATAAAATCGTTTTAAGAAAAACTTTCCAAAAAAATATTTTAAGAAAACTTTCCAAAAATCTTTTCTTGCTCGACAAGATGATTCGCGTTGGAGAAACATACAACTGTTCTCCCAACTGTGTAGGGTGAAAGTCAACAACCAACTGGGTTAA
>SNQN01009865.1:0-18436 GCA_008642245.1 Bassia scoparia
CAATTGAGAAACTCCTACCACCGACCTCAGTGACGGGAGTTAGAGCTTTCTTGGGTCATGCGGGGTTTTACCGCCGCTTTATCAAAGATTTTTCTCAATTGGCGAAACCATTGACCAACTTGTTACAAAAAGATGTGGAATTTGTTTTCGATGGTGCTTGTCAAGGGTCCTTTGAATCTTTGAAACGGGCCTTGACAAGCGCCCCCATTGTGCAAGCTCCAAATTGGAGCTTGCCTTTTGAGCTAATGTGCGATGCCAGTGACACTTGTGTAGGGGCCGTGCTTGGACAAAGAGTAAAGGGAAAATCTCATGTCATTGCTTATGCTAGCAAGACCCTCGACGATGCTCAACGGAACTACACCACCATGGAAAAGGAAATGCTAGCGGTTGTGTTCGCTATGGAGAAATTTCGGTCTTACCTTGTATGCAACAAGGTGGTGGTGTACACAGATCATGCGGCGGTCCGCTATTTGATGTCCAAGAAGGACGCGAAACCAAGGTTGATTAGGTGGGTCCTACTACTCCAAGAATTTGTTGTAGAGCTAAGGGATAAGAGAGGCAAGGAAAACTTGGTGGCCGATCATCTCTCATGACTGCCAAGTGAATACCTTGATTGTGAATGAAAAGGGCCCCCTATCGATGATGATTTTAAGAATGATGCTATTATGGCCATATTAGAGGGGTCCATACCTTGGTTCGCAGACTACGCAAACTATTTGGCCTCCAGAATCTTACCTCATGACATGAATGGGAAGCAATTGAAGAGGTTTAAGAAAATGGCTCACCGCTATTTTTGGAATGACTCGTATTTGTTTAAGCAATGTGGGGACGGGTTATTTCGAAGATGCATTAGGAGTGAAGAGGTTCAAGAAGTGTTGAAGCATTTCCATACGCTTTCATGTGGGGGACATGGTGGTGGAATGAAGACGGTCTCAAAAGTGCTTCAAAGCGGGTTTTGGTGGCCCACCTTGCATAAGGATGCTCATAACTTTGTCAAGGCTTGTGATCGGTGTCAGCGGAGCGGCGGAGTTACGAAAAGAAATGAGATGCCTCAATAAGGCATTTTGGAGGTTGAGCCGTTTGATGTGTGTGGGGAGTTGACTTTATGGGGTCTTTCCCAACCTCTTGTGGCCACAATAATTTGGTGGCGTTGACTAGTTGAAAACAATAATGGTTGAGGCTTCATCTACTACATGATCACAAGGTGGTCATCAAGCTTTTAAAGAATATATTTTCCAAGGTTCGGGGGGTCCCCAAATGTTATTGATTAGTGATGGGGATCCATTTTGCATAGCAAGCACGTCTTGAGAAGTTACATTGTCAGAAATATAGAGTACCAGCAAGCGGTTAGGATGATTCTCTAACCACCTCAACTCAAAGGTAGTGGCGGTGTTAATTAGAGAAATCAAAAATGTTCTTGAAAAGTTTTGGTGAACAAGGAAGGAATAAGATTGGAGCCTTAAACTTTGATGATTACACTAGGAGCTCTTCGCATGGCTTTCAAGACACCATAGGGACAACCCATCGCTGTCTATGGGAAATCGTGCCATCTACCGATTGAGTTAGAGCACAAGGCTCATTGGGATTTGAAGGAAATGAACATGGATTTGCAACATGCCGGAGAGCAACGCCTCATGAGATTAAATGAACTTGAAGAGTTGAGGCTTGAGGCTTATGATAGCTCCCGTATCTACAAGGAGAAAACCAAAAGGTGGCACGACCGGCACATTTTAGCAAGGGATTTCAAGATTGGGGATGAAGTTTTGCTTTTCAACTCGCGCCTCAAGTTATTCCCGGGAAAGTTAAAGTCCAAGTGGTCGGGTCCCTATGTGGTAGTTGACACAAAACCATATGGCTTATTTGAGATTGAGAAAGATGGAGAGCGATTTTGGGTCAATGGACAAAGGTTGAAGCTGTATTTGAGGCTAGATGGAGATTTGAAGGCCATGGCGATGCTCTACCTTGATCCACCACCATCATCATCGGCAAGGTAAGTGCAGGTAAGTGGTCTAGCTAGAGACCTTAAAACAAGCCAGCTTGTAAATTATTGTGGATAGTTTTGTTTGTGGTAGTTAGTCGTTTAGTCATGTTTTCCCGTTGGTGTGCAAAATCCGAAGGAATTTTTCCCTGAGGAGGGGGTGGTTTGAGAGCACTCTAGGTGTTGTTTGTGCTTGAAATTGTCAAATTTGCATGTCTTAGATGCTTGCTTAAGAGTTGGAGGAAATTGGATAAGTTTTGAGAAATGTGGGAAGTGAAAAATGCCCAACCAGATGGTTTTGAGCGACCACTCAAAGATTCTGAGCGATCGCTTAGAAGCCCTTAAGCGACCGCTCAAGGCAAGGAAAGGAGGGTATGTTGGCCGTTTCTTCTGAGCGATCGCTCCATTTCTGAGCGACCGCTCAGCCACTCGCTCAAACTGAGTTGACGATGAGCGATCGCTCAGAATCAACGAGCGATCGCTCAAAGATTTGAGCGACTAACTGTTGCGTGAACCGAAAAAAATAAAAAAACTGATTTTATCCTTATTTTCGGTCCATTCATCCCTCACCCTTTTCACTTTCTCATTTTCATCCTCTCAAAACTCCTTCTCTCTCCTCTCAAACTCCTCCTCCTTCTCACTCCTACTACTCAAATCTCTATTAAAACCCTTCATAAAACTCAGATTTTTTTTTTTACAAATTCCTTCWAAATTTCAAACTCCATCACATTATTTCAAGTTGGTCACATTTTGCAATTGGGGAAATTCAAAGTTAGGGCTTTTTCAAGGTAATTGTTCACTCCTTTGGCATTCTCCATTATCATCAAAAAACTTGATTTATTATGCTTTACTATGAATGAGTTTGAATTTTTGTTAATCTTTCTTTTTTCATGAGTTAGGGTTTGTGGCTTTACTTGAACAACTTTTGAATTTGAGTAGTAAGGGTGAATTTGCATGCTTGCTTGTTTATAAACTCATTGTTTTTGTAGTTGTATGTGGTTTTGAGCAGGAAATTTGTTGTTGTTGTGGTCAAGTTCAAGCAAGGTAAAATTTGTGGTGTGTTACTTTTGAGGCAATTGGTTGGTTTTGAAATAGGTAGTGCTTGGTGTGTGTGGGATTTTGGATTGTGGTTTTGAGCCTTGTGGATTTGGGATATTGTGGTGCTTGTGAGTTTTGTGACAACACTTGGAGAGTGTGATTTTGGTGGATTCGGTGTGAGCCTAATTTGTTGATCAAACTTGTCACCTTCTTCACCCTTCATAAACCCCACAAATGGCCTCTAAACTCAAAAAAGCTGCCACTAAACTTACCGGCTCAAGCTGAAAGACCCAAAAGACTAACCACTAGTGGAAAAATTGCTATTTGTAACGCCTTATTTGTAACGAATGGTAGTAATGTTTATTACAAAAAATATATTTGTAAGGGACATAAGTAAATGTCCGTTACAAATAATAGTATTTGTAACGAACAAAAATAGTGTCCGTTACAAATAATTGAATGTTCGTTACAAATAGGTGGATTTTATAATCTAAATTGCATATTTGTAACAGACATCTATTATGACCGTTACAATTAATCCACACCCATTATACTTTTACCCAAACAAATTAAAATTCCTTGAAACAAATTACTACAACTGAAACAAAACCCCAAAATCTCCCTCGAGCTGAAAAACCCCAAAACCCACGACTGTACTATTGCTTTCTGCTTTGGGCGACGGCGACGACATTGGGCTATCAGGCGGTGGTCGACGACGTTGGGCTATCAGGCGGTGGTCGACGGCGTTGGGCTATCAGGCGATGGTCGACGGCGTTGGGCACGACGGTTTGCTGCTGGTTGCTGCGGGTTGTTGCGGGTTGCGCGCTGCTGCGGGTTGCTGCTGGTTGTTGTGGGTTACTGCTGGTTGTTCTTCGATTTCAGCTTCTTTTCAACTCGAAAGTCTTCCGATTGAGGACGCTCTCTCGAAATTTTACTCCGATGTTCTTCCTTAAACAATCGACGGTTGTTGTGACAAACCCTAACTTTTCATATTGGTATGTAATTTTTGATTGTTTGTGATTTTGTTAATGCTTGTTAGTCATTGTTACTGATTTTATTAGTGATTAAAATGTCCTTATTCTTGTCAAACTTGCAAAAGTTCCCCTAATTAACGAGTTACTGTAAATTCAATTGAATCCCAATATGATCCATGTTATGTTACGGTTGTTGTTTTTTATTCGAATTTGTTACTRTGTATCATGTGAAAATGTGTATAATTAACGTAAAACATTAGTAGTTAATTATGAGTGTTATTATTGGGCTCTTTTGTTTCCATTTTCATCTGATTCATCTCAATAGTTGTTCAATGATTCTGGGTTTCTGAATTCAATACTGCACATATTTAAGTTTTATTGAAGGTGTTCCTCTTTTTCAAATTGTAGTTCTTGTGATTATTCATGTTAAAATTCCTTTTTTTAAGTGTAATGATTTAATGCTAATGCTATTCATTCTGCAAGTTGTTTTCATATTTCCCAATATTTTTATTTTTTTAAAAATGCCAGAATATCCCAAAATGATGTGAGTTTTATGTGCAATATTACTGTACTAGGAAGATTGTGTAAGTAATCTTTAGGAGCATCCACAAACTGCCAAATCATTTGGGGAAGTATTGATTAAGAATCTTCCTTGAATTGAATGTAGGATGTAATATATATCTCTGCTTTAAATTGTTGGAATTATGATTGATGATATGCCACATCAGTCTAAACTTTGGTCATAATTCAAGAATCTAATTTATATACTGTATCTTGTTTTTTTTTTTTTTTATTTCTGCAATTTGCTTAATTCCTGTGTATCATGTGAAAATGTCGGTGAATTCTAGCTTTTTAATGTTTTTTGTGTAGTTTCATGTCTGTGAAGTATGTATATAAAAGTAAGAGTAATAAGACTAGACTTGCTTTAGTATGTTGATCGATAGTATAGTAAGAGCCATCCATCTATCTATAAATCACTTCAAACTGTTTACTTGTCAAAGAAAGAGAAGAGGAGTCAGAAAGAGAAGGTCGCAGCAATAAAACCTGAAATACAACTTTTTTTACTAATTGCAATTTGATTAGGATTTWTGACTTAGAAGTTGTCAATTAATTACCTAATCAGTAACATAATACAAGCATATTGACAATTGCTATCCTAAGCAAGAAAAATATCATATTGGAGCTCAGTTCCTCGCTTTTGATTCGGATGCTACTACTCGTATGTATTTTCTTGACCTTTTGGTTTACGTTAATTATATTCATATTGTAATTCATACTTTTTAATGTGGGACATTTACATATGAGCTAGTCACGGGTTCAATATATTTTTATAGATTTTTTTTCGACTAACTTTAATTCGAGCATGATTTAGAAGATCAAATGTCAATTAATTACCGGATTGGTCACGTAATACAAGCTTAATGACAAATGATATAATGGTATTATGAGCAAGAAAAATATCATATTGGATTTTGAGGGTAATGAGATGAATTGGGGTCAATCTTATTGGATTGGCAACGTCTTGCATTAGTTAATTATAAAGTTGGCAGATGAATCGACTTCATAGAAAGCGAAAGAGAAAAAATGCTACTGTATTTTGGTTCCATTTAGGCAGAATTTGGAGATGGAACCTCGTTTTCTTTTGAGAAATGAAGTGCTCTTGCTTCGCATATTAGGCTCTTCTGAACTGTAAAGGTACTGAAATCATTAGCTTGATAAGGAAGCTTGGTGCAAATCCGTGCCGTACTGCTGTGAACTGTCTCTATTGGGTTTTCACATGTTTGCTCCTTTGATTTCTGAGTTAATGTTACGGAGTGTAAGTTTTCTAACCTGACTGAAATAAGTACACGCGGCTATTACATGCCATAGAGATTGACAGATCATGTGGGAAAATCACTGAATTTGCTTTGTGCGAAACCTGAAAGGCTGAAAGACTTGAGCTGATTGGAAATGAATTTGACGGGAGATCAGCAGCCAAAGTGTTTTGTACTACTGCGAGCCTGACTAAATGACAGTTTGATTAGGAATGTTGGTGAYGGAATGTTGAGTATAAGTCTCTTTAATAGTAGTGCTGTGATGAGGACCTTGAGCTGCGAGTATTAAGAAAATACTGATCTATTCTAAGCTATATGATTCAAGTAAGTTTGAGGCAGTCGAGACTCGAGAGGGTAAAGGAACTCAGGCTAAGGATCACAGAAACTATAAAAGGAGAGGAAGTCTTAGTAAGAGCCTACATTTCTAAATCACTTGGTCATTTTGCAGGTAACTTCTTAGTCTTGAACCGAGCTTTGAGAATTCCAATTAAATGACAATATTGTAATTTTTTAGGAACAAATTATTATCCAATTCACCCCCTATTTTCCCCCAAAAGTACAACAAAATGTCATTTTCTAGAAGTATGCATTATCTGCATTGCTTAATTCTAAACAATTCACCCCAAATTTCTAATTACTGTATTATATTTAAATAGTCTAATACTATCATTTTCAGGTGATTGTGAAATCTTTTTCGTATATATTATATTGTCATGATGGCTTTGAAGCTATTTGGACTGATTTGATCATGTGAGAAATTATCCATGTTTACTTTTTTTTTGGTTAAAATAGTACTAAATAAATAAAGAAAATGGCACTAAGTGCCTAAATCCAGTACATCAATCCGGTTGTAAACAAATACTAGCAGCATTAAGGTCCTCTAGGGCCTTCCTCCAACTTTTTACAGTAAAGTTAGCAGYCTCCAACAGGGAGGGATGGGAATCAAAGTTCACTAATCTATTACATTTAATAACCGAGGTTCGAGCAGCCTTCGCAATCTTGTCCGCATCCTGATTAARGTGTCTCCYTCTCCACCTAATCTGAATTGAATCCAGTARGTGAGCCCTGCAAGTAGTATAAAGATTATGRTAAATATCAGTGGTTGTGAATTCTCCATTARTGCCYTGCACTGCCATTTGYGAGTCAGAGTAAATAACAATGTCGCTCCATCCATTTGTTGATGCCCACTTAATAGCTTCCAATATCGCCTTAATTTCAACATGTAGTGCATCAATACCCCCTACTCTAGCAGCAAAGGTATGGATCCAATAGCCCGAGGTGTGCTTACATATACCACTTAATCCCCCCATCTTGTTCGAAGGGTCGAAGGACCCATCCACCTCTATGAAGAAAGCCGACTGAGAGGAACCACTATCAAAATGGTTTGTAGGGTACAAGGAGGTAGGGTTGTTATGAAGTGTGAGGAAGTCATTAAGAGATCTGTGGATATGAGACTTCATGTTATTCAAGTTACCATTGACTTTCCTTAGGACCCAATCATTTCTCCTAAGCCAAATTTTCCACAAGACAAAACCAAAATAACAATTCCAAGGGATGTTGTGGACCTTTGTGGTACAAGTTAAATTGGAAACTAGCCAGTTCAAGTCATCCTCATGAGCACCTAAAGGAAGATACCCTAATTTATTCCAAAGTTCTAAAGCTTTAGGGCAATGTCTCATAGTGTGAAAGGTAGTTTCCTCATGGTTTTGGCAGAAGGTACAGGAGGGATTAATATGCATGCCCCTTAGAGCAAAAGTATGGTTAGTGGGTAATCTGTCCCAACAAACCATCCATAGGAACAATTTGACTTTTTCTGGTAGTTTCAGTTTCCAAATGGTGAGCCAAGGAACCTGGGGAACAGTAGGAGGAGTATAAGAAGTGTAAAGAGGCCTAGAGTTAAACTTATCCCCCTTAGAAAGACTACAAACCAAGGTATCTTCACCCATCAAAGGGGGCCAGTGAGCATTAAGGATCTGAAGAATAGAAAGGGGAAGAACAAATGAAATCGAATTAAGAACCCAGCCATGGTTATTCCTCATTTGGGAGACCAGCAGATCTGCCTCACCTCTATTCAAAGGGCCCTCAATCAAGGTTCTCAACTTCCCCACTCCTGACCAATTATCATCCCAAAAAAGTATTCTGGTTCCTTTGCCTAGACTCCAAATAGTGTTTTCCTGAAAAATCTCCCAACCTTTTCCCAAGTCCTGCCAAAAATGTGACCCCCTTTTAAAAGGTTTCTTGGGAGCAGTATTTCTTCCTAAGAAGTTGACAAGCCAAATTATCACCACAATGAAGTCTCCAGCATTGTCTAGCCATGGCAATGGTGTTCATAGTCTCAGCTTTCCTAATCCCCAAGCCACCCTCACTCTTGATCCTAGTGATGCTATCCCAGTTAATCATATGCATTTTCCTTTTCTCCTCAGTTGATCCCCAAAGAAAAATTCTCACAGTAGTGTTAATTTCCTTAAGAGTGGATTTTGGAAGAAAGAGACCTTTCATTGTGTAAATGGGGATTGCATTCAAGGTGGATCTAATAAGTACCAACCTACCAGCCTTAGATAGGTACTTAGTTTTCCAAGAAGCAAGTTTATTTTTCAGCTTGGAGACTATTGGGTTAAGTTGGTTCTTAGTAGGTCTTTTAGCTGTAAAAGGAAACCCCAAATAAACCCCTAAGTCATCACTCTCCTTAATATCTAGCCACTCACTAACCTCCTTCCTTTTCTCTACAGTAGTATTGCTAGAAAAATAGATTTTGCTCTTCTGAGTATTAACCTTTTGACCAGACACAGAATGGAAAAACTCTAGAATCTCCTGGACAGTAGAGACAGTGGAAGTATCACATCTCCCAAATAATAGGAGGTCATCTGCAAAAAGTAGATGTGAAATCCTGAAGTCTTTCCTAGGCAAGGAGAAAGGAAACCAGGAGCCATTATCACAAGCCTCATTGATGAGAAAGGAGAGGAATTCCATGCAGAGGATGAAGATGTAAGGAGATAGGGGATCTCCTTGTCTAAGGCCTCTAGAAGGTCGAAAGAAATCAGTCCCATCACCATTAACCAAGATAGAGGTGGAAGTAGTAGTAATGCAGCTCATGATTAGTTAGATGGACTCATTATCAAAATTATGCCAAATTAGACATTTTTTAATAAAACTCCATTCTAACCTATCATAAGCTTTCTCTAAATCTACCTTCATAGCAAAATAACCCTAAGTCCCTTTCCTATTTTTCATAGAATGCAAAATTTCAGAAGCCACCACATAGTTAATGTCTGTGCCTCTACCAGGAAGGAAGGAATTCTGATTTTGGGAAATTAAGGAGCTCAACTTAGGCCTAAGTCTATGGACAATGAGTTTTGAAAGAATCTTGTAATGAGAGGTACAAAGACTAATAGGTCTGAAGTTCTTAATCTCCTTAGGGTTATCTATCTTTGGAATCAGGCAAACTAAGGTCTTATTAATGGACTCAAGAACTACCCTACTACCAAAGATATCCACAATCAAGGCAAAAAGGTCATGCTTAATATCCTCCCAGTGTGTTTGGTAAAAAGCCCCATGAAAGCCATCCCAACCCGGACTCTTGAAAGGGTGTATACTAAAGCAAGCATGCCTAATTTCCTGTGGTGAAGGAATAGAGCTGATAGACAAAGACTCAGGGCAAGTGGAATGGGAAAAAAGTATAGAGGAGTCATGATCAGTAGAGAATAGGCTTACAAAAAAAAACTTGATGTGACTCTTAATATTATCAATGCCTATAATCTCATTTCCCACCCCATCAGTAAGACTTTCAATTTTATTCTGTTTCCTCCTAATACTCACAGCTTGGTGAAAGAATTTTGTATTTCTATCCCCTTCTGTGGTCCATTGAACCCTTGCTCTCATTTTCCAGTAACAATCCTCTTAGTCTAATAATCTGTTCAAATCAGTAGAAAGAGAAACTTCTAGGTCCCAGAGAAAGTCATTAAATGGTTCTCTCTCAAGTGCTAGTTGTGCCCCTTAAAGTCTTGCCATTAAATGTTTTTTCTCAAATTGTAATCTTTTAAAGGAAGAATTGGCCCAAGGCTTAAGGAGCACACCTAACTCTTGGAGTTTTATTGGGAAAGTAGCAGAGGAAGCATTTCAATGATAGAGAAGGAGGTCTTTAAAGCCCTGTTCTTTATACCAGAAAGCTTCTGCTCGAAAAGGTTTATTAGAAGAAGTGGGTGCAGGATGTTTGTTCTGTAAGGTTACAAGCATTGGATAGTGGTCCGAACCCAGTCTTGGTAATATGGTAACACTAGCATTGGGGAAAAGATGCAGCCAATCCGGATTTGCCATAGATCGATCTAATCTTTCGAACAAAGGTTTGGCCTTCTATTTGTTAGTCCATGTAAAATTGTTACCAGTAAAACCCAAATCAGCCAGATTACAATCATTCATCATGTCCGCAAAGGCCTTGGCATGTTTAGGTTTTATGATTCTCCCCCCTTTCTGTTCATTGGCAGAGAGGAGTTCATTGAAGTCACCAAAAACAAGCCATGGCAAAACATTGTCAACAGCCAGATTTCTCAATTCATTCCAAGTCTCAAGCCTACTTTTGAACTTAGTGCTAGCATAAATGTTAGAAATAAGGAAAGAAATAGATGGATTTGACATTACCTTGATTATGCCATGGATTGAGTGAAGGTCATCTCCAATCGGTGTAAAATCTACCCATTGAGAATCCCATAACAACAACAATCCCCCGGAGAGTCCTCTTGGTTCCACAATGTAGTGTTTATCAAAGGGCAAGGAGCGGATAATGGTTTCAGTATGGGTAATCCCAGTTTTGGTTTCAGAAATGAACACAAATCTAGGAAGGTGAGTTTTGAAGAGATGCATCAAATTGGTTCTGAAATTGTCCCTTGCAATTCCCCTAGCATTCCAAGCTAATAAAGTCATTGGATCAGGAATTTTGGGGGTTGATAGGAGTGTTGTCCAGCTCTCCTCGGTTTGATCTTGCTTGTTGACAAAGCTTCGAGTCTGGAAGTTGTATATCTTGTCTTCCAAAGGATTGAATTTGAGTATCCAAACACTCTTCTGAGTTGCAGGGCAGATCTGAGTTGTTGCCTTGACCTCTATTTGTAAGTGTTCCTTGGTGGTCTGGGCTTCGAACAATGCATTTGATCTGCACCCAGTGTCAGGGTAATGCCCCTCGGATACAGGGTATACCCCACTCGTAGCTGTGGCAGAATCGGTGCCGAGTCTATCATCCATTGGTATTCCTCCGGAACGATTTTTGTCTCCGATTCCGGGAGCTGAGATAGAAATTCCAACAATTTTTCGGCATCCAAAGGCTGCGATTCTCGAAGATCTTCGTAACTCGGTAGGTGGGCTGGTTTTGGATCTCCTCCTTGAGCATGAGTCATCCATAGATCTTGGTAACATCCGTCTGCTAGGTGGGGGTGAATAATGAATTTCCGAATCAGATGCGGTGGTACACCATGTTTCTGGTTGTTGAGCAGGATATGGTACCTGTAGGAGTTTGGGTTGTGCTCCCACATAGTCGGAATCGGTGGCTCTACAAATTCGAGCATCAATGGCGTTTCCTCCGCTACCTTTCGAATAACTGGTGATGGTGGCATGATCGGTGGAATTTGCAGCGGTTTTGACCAAATTGGGTTCACTTGAGTTGAAGAACGAGCGAATTGAAGGACCCAGTCTGGTACGGAGCCATTTTATGGAGAATCCATGGTTATGAAAAATAGCTGGAATGATGAATGGTTTTGGTAATGGAAGTGGTAAGGGTAATACCAGAGTTTGAAGATAAGAATTCAGTGAGAAAGTCCAATGTTTTGAAGTTTCCAGAACAGGACACGTGGGCCTAAGCGAATGGACTTTCAAAAGGGGCACATGGCTTTCGTTATTTTTGGTCACGTGACGCTGAGCCATTTGAATTTCAAAGTTTTCCTCTGAATTATCCATCTTTTTATCCTTCTGGCGCCAAACTTCCTTATATGGCAAAAACTGGAGGCTCTGTTCTTTTCCTTTCTCAGCTAAACTTTTCCTCTGACGAGCTTCCTTCCGACGTAGGTTTCTTTTTTGATTTTTATGTTGCTTCTTTGAGATAACTAAAGACCACTGAGCTTCCTTTTCTCCGTTTTTCGAGGTCGCTGATGACACTGGATGTTGAAGAATTAAAGGAGGAAGGTGGCTACTGGAGGAAGGTGGCTCTGGGTTTGCACTTTGTAATTGCTGCAGTAACGGTTGAGCTTGCTTAATCGGAGCTGTGTAGTTACCATTGTTGTTTCCACACGATTCCGGTGAGTGCCCAATTTTTTGACATCTAGTGCAAAACCCCGAATTTCTTTCCCAAATCAAGTCTTGTTTAAGGAAGCCTAACCAAATGCACGATTTCAGGCCTCTTCCGGTTAACACTCGAACTTCTGGTAGTCTTCCTTTCCCCCATGATTTCACCTCACTCTTTATAAACCATCCCAATGTATCTCCAATTTTTCTTAGGAAGTTTGAATTATGAAATTCCAATGGTAAATCTGGCAACTTAACCCACAAAGGGATGGTGTTAATGACAGCGTCAGATGCCTTGAAACTGGGTTCCCATGGCTGCACAAAGATATAGGCCGAGTGAAGGAACCAGGGGCCTCTACCAAGGATGTGATCTTTAGTCTGCTTATCCACTTTTAGCACATAAAACCCTCAGCCCAAGAGGTTCCATTGACAAGGTGTTTTAATATTCCAAAGTAATTTTAGCTTTTCAAAGAGGTAATCAGCCGCGAAGGATTTACCCACAACTTTGAGCAACACAGAAGACAACCATGGCTAGGCAAGTTCCTGAACAGTAGAAAAGGAAAGGGGTAAGAAGGCTTCTTTGTCTGGGTCAAATTCTGCTGGTGGTGTGAAGGAGGTAAAGAAAGGTTGTTGTAATAAGGGTAAAAGGTTAAGGGGTGTTGAAGGCATAGACACTACATCCCGAAACTTCTGAGGAAAACTCCGGTGGCTAATCGAAGTAAGATTACTACATATCAGGGAACAAGTTGCCTATTCAATTTTTCGGTTTCATCATGCAGAGTAATTCAGTTAGTCTGATCATTTCATGCTATGATTCGTGTCTGTTTAGCTGAATTATTGTGTGATCTTAATCAGTCATCTTCATTATGGTTGATACTGCAACTTGCTATATTAGGTTGTTTTACTAATGTTTGATTATTTGAACTTTGCCTAGTTATCCTGTAAACAAATCATTTGAGACTTTTTAATTAAGTTCAATTAAAGATAAAGCTAAAAGAGACATGATTGAAGCTTTAATTAAGTTTAGTATCTAAAATTTAGACTTTTCTAATGTATGTCTAAACGACTGCAACCAAGCCATAAGAAGCTTGAATAAATGTTTTAGGACATGATTGAACTTTAAAACCATCTAATAGGTAGAATTGTTATAAGTTAGGCGTGAAAACCCAATAAACTCCTAAAAATGACAAAAAATGGTCATTTCACACACTAAAATGATGTAAATTGTCTAAACGAGTGCAACTAAGCCCTAGGAAGCTTAAATAAGTGTTTTAGGACATGATCGAGCTTTAAAACCATATAATAGGTTAAAAAAATTATAAGTTAGGCGCGAAAATCCATAAAATGGCCAAAAATGGTCATTTCACACCCTAAAATGACGTAGGTATGTCTAAACGAGTGCATCCAAGCTCTAAGAAGCTTAAATAAATGTTTTAGGACATGATCGAGCTTTAAACCCATGTAATAGGTAGAAAATTTATAAGTTAGGCACGAAAACCCAATAAACTCCTAAAAATGAGAAAAATGGCCATTTCACACACTAAAATGATGTAGGTTTGTCTAAACGAGTGCAACCAAGCCCTAGGAATCTTAAATAAGTGTTTTAGGACATGATCAAGCTTTAAAATCACATAATAGGTAAAAAAATTATAAGTTAGGCGCGAAAACCCATAAAATGGCCAAAAATGGCCATTTCACACTCTAAAATACGTAGGTATGTCTAAAACGAGTGCACCAAGCCTAAGAAGGCTATATAGATGTTTTAGGGAACATAGGAATACTTATGCGCGCTGACCAGTGTCTACAGAAGGCTGCTGTAAATGTTTAGGGGTGAGCACCGATTATGGGTATGCTGTCAGACAATTCACTACTCTGTCATTGGTGGAACTTTGTTGTCATTAGTTTTAACCTATGTGCTATTTAGTTTCATATTAATTATATATTTGTTAAGCTCTCCTCATTAATATCTTATTTTTTAAGGTAGTTTGTACGCTGCATGGATGGTAGTGATAGCGAGTTACACGACCAATGAATGATAATAATAGAGACGCTCTCGAAAACTTGGCAAAGTTCGGTAGAGTGGGTTAATCATGAATTGTGAGATATAGTTCGAGTGAGGAATTCATGGGATGATGTATTAAAAATATTATGTGTCTGCTGACTGCTCACTTTAATACTGTTCGTAAGTCAGATAAAGAGGCAGGTACAGATGGAGTGTTCAGGTGTTTTGTATTGTACGATGGTTGGATAAGGTCACCGAATTTTGGCATGTGGAGGATAGTGCAAGTAATTGTGTTTATGTCAAGATGTACTAGTGCTCGAGAAGTGCAAGTGGTGCTCGTATAAATCACCCTTGGGTTGCAATATGTGTGTGTTGGAGGTAGGTATTTCGTAGGTGAATTACACAGGCGACTATATTTATATTTATAAGTCGCAGAGAGATTTCGGTGATATGATTTAACCATCAAAAACAGCTGCAACAATTTTTTTTTAAAAAAAAGACTTTCATAGGTCACAGAGACTACAGATTTCACAGGAGATTGTTGTAAGAATAGTTGTGTGTTACTCTCGCTAAAAGAACATTATCGCTATTGTGTGGATTCGCATACAATAATTATATTTCGCTTGCAGAAATTATTGTAACAGACTTCACTCTGTCCGTTACAAATAAATGTTATTTGTAACGGACTCACCTCTGTCCGTTAAAATAATTATGGTTTTATTTGTACTGTAGACACCTGAAAATGTGTTCCCCAAATGAGTATCCGTGATGAAAATACCGCGTCTCGCCATTTGTTTCGAATCAGAAAAGATGCTTTGAATTCACAAAGTGGAAATACGCAAGGTCGTACTCGAAATATTGAGCAAAGTCAAAAAGGCACAGGCAAATATTTTTCTTTCGGTTTCTCAAAGGTTTTTCAAAGTTTCAAGCGATTCTCATGCTTTTGGTTTCATCATGTCGTCACATTTTTTCTGAATCGCCAGTATTTTTAAAATTATTTTTCTGATTTTTCTATGATTTTCTATGAATTTTGGCAATGTTTAAATACTACTCAGTGATATAAGTGTCAGAATAATTGACAATGAATTATTAGATAAAATACTCCGGAAATGTGAACCTTCTAGAACATTCTAGAACTTCCTGCTTGAAGAGCAAGGGTGTTAGGTGCGTCGATCAAGGGAAATCACGAATAAAATCGGAGAAATCAAATATTCGAGGTTTTTGGAAAAAAATATACAAATCATTGAGCGTATACTGCACGTGATGAGCGTATATAGCTCAACAGGAGCCTATATACGCTCAACAGGATCGTATATACGCTCATCAAGATATCGGAATTTTGCAAAATTTATGGGATATGCAGGCGTATATACGCTGCAAATGAGCGTATATACGCAGGAGCAGCGTATTATACGCTCATTTTTGCAGCGTATAACAGGTTCACCTCGCTCGAAATTGCCTCGTGCCTATAAATACACTCTCGGCTTGCTCAGTCGGGACAGCTTCTAACTTCCCTACGCCTCACACGACAGATTCCCGAACTTCACAACTCAATACTCTCTCTCTCCTCTAAAAACACTCTAACACATCACACATCGTAATTCAAAGCATCGTTCTCTTTCGAATCAACAGCGATAACAAAGTTGAATTCTGAGATTTATCACGAAATATCTCTCTACTTTCTTTTAATATTGACTACCATTGTATAGTTTTTAATGTAGTTAAAGCAATGTAGAACTCACTTTTAACTTGTTTCATGTACATATGTAGGGTTTCACAATGTTTGCAAGTTTTCATTGGTTTTGGTTTTTCATTTCATTATTATTATCATTTGTCAATACTAAAATTCTTTACTTCTTGTATAGCAATGAAGGCGAGAGATCATTGCAACTTGCGTTTTATCAAGACTAACAATTATTTTCTTGTTTCATGTAGCAATTCAAGGCAAATTCAAGCAGGATTCGTTTATTGCGTTCTACAACTAACTTTTGTTTCTTGCAGCATTTAGGTAAGACGAGTTTTGCATATCTTTTGAAGTTTATGCACTTCATATATTGCATATTGTCATTGTTGTATTAACTTTGTATATATTTTGCCTAAACAAAGACCGGAATTATGTGAATCACTTAAATCAGATTACTATGGACAACCTGTTTTAGGCACCCGTTTAACATGATTAATACAAGTGGTCACAATTTCTAGGTTAGGTAGTTTTGTGCATAATAGAAACATACTCATTAGCAATCTTTTGGTTTTAGAAGCTTCTAAAGGTGCTAAAAAATGTAAGTTTTGTGCATCCAATAAATCGGTTTAATGGATTACAATGAGCCGAGTAGAGGCGCTACATGCGGGCGAATTGGGTTACAAGATCTGATTCGTACATGTCCCGAACCCAGACTGGTTACTTGATTGGACGTGGGGCCATTAGTTTGGCACAAGTTCGGGCGTCCGTGAATAACCTTTCTAGGCACGGTGGCGACTCCCCTCACTCGACAACACTACCCCAACGCACTCACGTGCGGGATTCTGTGGCTCAAGCCCACGCAAAAGCAACCTCGATGTAGTACCAAGCCGCGCGCCCGCTATACGCTGAGGGCGCGGCCCACGTCCTACAGTAACGGACATGCTGTCCGTTAACATGCTGTCCGTTACAAATAATAGGGTTATTTGTAACGCCTGCAATTGTAGCGGACAGGTCCGTTACAAATAGGTCGTTTTTGTCCGTTACAAATAGCGTTTTTTCCACTAACCACCCTTCCTACCCCGGGGGTGCTTCATCTTCTAGCTCTACCCCGAATGGCCCCTATAAAGTATCCGGACTAACCAATGAACAATGGGAGATGTATGCCTAATTAGAGAGACGAAAAGTCATGCCAACCTTGTTTTACTTTGGAAATACATGTCAAAGGTTGGGGATTGATGAGTTGGTTTGGGAGTTGGCAAAGAATATTGGGTTTGAGGGATTTTTGGACTCGGAGTTAGATGCAGATTCTCAAAACCATTCCCTCCGAGCACCCTTCACCTATGCAAACCTCGCGTGAGAATTCCTAGCCTCTTTCTCCCTTCGCCCCGGGCCACCAATAGCCATATCTTTCCGCCTCTTTAACCGAGCCCATAGAATGACCATCGACGAGCTGAGCACTGCTTTTAGTTGGCTGGCCCAAGCCAACATTCTGACCTTAAAACGGCCGGAGGAAGTTCATGGGTATGATCAAGAGGAATGGTGGGAAATGATTTCTGAGAGCTCTAGAAGGTTTTCATCGAATTCTTCTAAGGCCTCGGCTGTCATCCATTTGGGTTTGAGGTACTTCCACCRTATGCTTTCCTTTTGTCTATTCAACAAGGATGAATTGGGGAAGCTAACAAAGGAAGAGGTTTACTTGCTTTGGCGAGCCGCAAAGCAAGGTGCCGACCAGACCGACCCCGACCAACGGGTGAACTTGGGCTACCTATTTGCCCATAGATGCAATGAAACTCGGAACAACCCTAGCATGTCCGGAAAAATTTACATGGGGGGAATGGTCACTTGGTTGGCATACAAGTTGGGGCATGGACCTTAACTCAAGTTGGAGGCGCCAATTTCAATTTTGCCCTACTTAAACTTCAAGGCCCTAGGACAAATGGAAATGATAAAAAAGGCCTTGGCAAACATCCCGGAGTGCCACTATGTCCTCCTTGTGCGGCAAATTCCGTGGTGTTACTTACCCCAACCTTTCATGACCAACCCTCCAAAAGACGTTAGAAATGCTTGGAGGGTTCCTCATGAGGAGATGGGGGATGCAGACATTACGTCCTCTGAAGGAGCCGAAAGAGAGAGCCGACTCAGGGCAATGTGGGAAAGGGCGCAAAGGCATCAAACTCAGGCTCCACCGCTTCAACAATTTCACCCACAACAACAACAACAACAACAATAATAACAACAACAACAACAACAACAACAACAACAACAACAACAATAGCAACAGCAACAACAGCAGCAGCAGCAGCAGCAGCAGCAACAACAACAACAACAACAACAACAACAACAACAACAACAACAACAACAACAACAACAATTCCAACAATACCAACATGAGCCTTTTGGAGGAGGAGTCCACGGAGGAACGCACGTTTAACAGCCCCAAACGGGAGAAGGTGAGGACTCTTCTCAATTTGATTTGGTAAAGGAATTTCAGAAAATGCAGCTTGCTATTAGTGGGATCGCCGAAAGGCAATACATGCCCCCACCTACTCCACTTGCTTCGAACTTTTATGAGCATTTTTATTATTAGCAACAAGTGAATCAAGGGAATGTATTGCCTTATGTAGGACGTGGGCCGCGCCCTCGCGTATAGCGAGCGCGCGGCTTGGTACTACATCGAGGTGC
>SNQN01009866.1:4638-23830 GCA_008642245.1 Bassia scoparia
TTTTCTCTTTGTTACTTTGCATTTGTGTTTAGAGCGGATTCCCGATTATAGTCATGCATAAGAATAGGGAATTGATTTTTTTATGATTATGATTTGATGTTTAGGGATATTTCGACTTATAAGTCGATGCATAGAATACGGATTGCTACTTAATGATTTGCATTTGATGTTTAGAGCGGAATTTCGGCTTATAAGACGATGAGTACGAATAGGATTGCCTACTTATGATTTGCATTTGATGTTTAGAGCGGAATTCCGACTTATAAGCTGATGAGTACGAATAGGATTGCTTTTTTATGATTTGCATTTGATTTTTTGAGCCCCTTCACACCCCGAAGTGAACGTGTCGTGTCTAAACGTGTGCAATCAAGACCTTAAAAGCTTAAGTGAATAAAATATGACATGATTGAGTTCATAAACCGTGTAATAGGTAGCGTTTGTAGAAGTTAGGCGCGAAAACCCCTAAAACACCCCAAAATGGCCCTTTCACGCCCCAAAGTGAACTTGTCGTGTCTAAACATGTGCAATCAAGACCTAAAAAGCTTAAGTGAATAAAATATGACATGATCGAGCTTTAAAACCGTGTAATAGGTTGTGATTGTAGAAGTTAGGCGCGAAAACCCCTAAAACGACCCAAAATGGCCATTTCAACCCCCGAAGTGAACGTGTCGTGTCTAAACGTGTGCAATCAAGACCTAAAAAGCTTAGAGTGAATAAAATATGACATGATTGAACTAATAAACCGTGTAATAGGTTGCGTTTGTAGAAGTTAGGCGCGAAAATCCCTAAAACGCCCTAAATGGCCATTTCACCCCTAAAAATATACGCAGAACCTTTCTGAGTCTAAAGCTAGTGGCTCGGAGATGAATCTCAACAAGGTCTTCTTTGAGACGGTCCGTGGGTTCTGGAAAGGCGAGGTTCTTGGGTTTGGCAAAGATGGGACTTCTCTCTATTATGAGAAAAGCTCGCGGCAGCACGTCYGATCTGGCTATTSTCTATCGTTTCCACTCAACTAGCACAAATGTCTGAGCGTTTGGAGGCATTTAGAGATGCATATAGGCAGAGTTAGAGGAGAGAGACCACCTTCGGATGAGAGAACTGCCTGAGGGAGGAAGACAACGTCGTCCATTGAAGGATCAGAAGATGCAGGCGGAGACATCGAGCAGATGAGGCACAGATGGACGTTTTCATGAGGTGATTTAGCGACCCATCTTCCATTCCCGACGTTTCCCCACGATACACAGACGGTTCGGGCGCTTCTGGAGCCTTCTTAGCACTGTAGCAGTTCTAGTTAGATTTCGATTTATTCTAGCGTGTTTATTTGTTTTATTTTATAACAGTAAATGTGTTAGTCTTGTGATTTCGTATTTTAATATGTTTTGATCGATTTCGATTATTTGTATTATAATATAATTTATTCGTAATTTTGATTCTTTTTCTTAATATATAATTAAATTTCTTTTTAATTGGCTTTGATATACGTGGAAGGAAAAAAAGGAATAACATTTACCGAGCCCAAAAAACAATCGAGAGGGAACAAATATGAGCGAAAAAGCCGTGAGAAAAGAATCGGACCGAAAAATCGGTGGTAATTAAATGAGTGCCAAATAACCGCGAAAAAAAATTCATGACCGAAAATTCCGTCGACAAAGCCCTCCATGCCAAAAAATGGGGGAAGAGGCTAGGCTTCCGTCAAGCGGTCGGTAAAGCCCTCCATCACTCTTTTTTTTTTTGCTCTTTATCGGTCGGTGACACCCATTGACCGAATTTTGGTCGTGAATTTTTTACCGAGTATTCACCACGCGACCGACCTTACCGACCGATATCGGTTTGTAACCATGTTTATCGACTGCTTATTCATTCGATAATCCGGTCGGCGACCGCCAAATTCTTGTTGTGAATTTGTCAAGAATTAGTCTTATTAGGCTGTAGAACTGTAGATGTTGGTCTTGTAGACATAATACTTGATGTTTTTGCAAGCATGCACATCAACAAGAATTAAAAGTTTGCAAGATTGATTTTATCATTCGAATAGTTTTAATCAAATTACATGCTAATTTACATAAAGTCGAATTTCTAACTAACAAGCATACAAAAGGTGTAAAGAAATTGAGATTTTGACCTCAAACTAACCTTGCAACAGGCACTATCGATCAACACGATGCTTCGGACCCTTAAGAATCCTTCTAGCCTTTGAATTGAATAACCTTTAATTGTTATTGATGTGTTGTTAGAAAGGAAAAAAGATTTGTGAATTGTTATGCAAGAGATGGAGTATTTGACGAGAGTTTTAGAGAGAGGGAAAGTCGGGCATAGGTTCCTCGAGGAAATGAGGATGTGTGAAATGAAGACCCGAACCTCGTATTTATAGGAAAACAGCGTGGGGAGCAAATTACGCCCAAAAATCTTGCTTTTTCCACTCATTTCTTGCCTTTTTGGTGCCTATTTGTTGGTTTTAATTATGTTAAGGCTTGATACGGTTGCTAGGATTGTTCAAGATCTAGAGGATGTACCTAGACATCCTGGGGCGAGAGCCAAGTGAGCCCCATGCTTGGGAATGCTTCAGAAGCTTTCGGAACGAGCCGTTTCGCTCAGGTGCGCGTTTTTGCTTCAGAAATTCATAACTATTTTACACAGGTCGAAAATTTATGAAAATATGCAAAACATTCCTTGTAAAATATTGTCCATTGTGTTAAATTTCGTGAATTTTGGATTGCTTTATAATTTAATTAATTATCGTAAGATTAATTAAATTGCTAAAAATTCCAAAAAATGCCAAAATGCTTAGTAAAGTCCAGAAAATCCAAAAATTCTAAAAAAAAATGTTTTAAAATAAGTTAAAATTATTTGGAAATTAGACTCGTTTTTAAGGTGCCTAGTGTAGGAAAATGAGTCCAGTGTAGTGGAAATTAACTTGCCTTTTTAGGGTCTGTTATGGCCCTAGCTATTTCAATTCAGCTTGTGTGTTGCAAGGGTGTCTTATCATTGACTGTCTTGGGCTAGGGACAAATGTAGGTATCTACACGGGGGTTTTTAGGATTCTATACCTAGCATGTATTAAGCAATCATGTTCTAGTTATAAATTGTGTTTCAGATCAGAGTTACTATTAATTTAGTACATCTTTATTTTGCACCTAACTTTTTTATTATTGACAAATTGTTTAGTGATACCGTAATGTTGATAGTTCGATGGAGTATACTAAAACTTTTAAACTAGTGAAGACTTATAAAAGTATTTATGCTACCCTTAATATGTGAAGGTTTTACACAAATTAGACATTAATTATGCCAATTCGCGTGTTTTATAATAAATTTCATAAATTTATACCGCTTTAGAAAATGTATTTTGTAGGAATTATGGTAAAGTATTCTAAATGTTGGCAACCCTTTTAAAGTTGAACTAACTGTGATTGGTTAAAAATACATTGAAACAATTTTGAATGTAACACTATCACTGTAATTAATTGTATCATATATTAGTGTATATAATACTAGATTGTTCATGCGATGCTGAGATATCAACAAATATTATTATATAGATTTTTAATTTCGATAGAGGAATAATCTTAATTTAGGTTGTTTCAAATTATTACATTGCAAGAGGATAATCTAATTTCTAATGATTTGGTTATTTAGGCAATGGAAAAAAAATAAGAAATTGAAAACATTGAAAGTGATTATGGTTATTAATTATTAATAATTAGATTTTGAAAAAGGTGAAGAATGAAATTTATAATATTCAAAGTTTTAAAGCAATAAAATATTAAATACCAAGGGAAAGAAAAAGAAAAAGATGATGTCATATATGGTTTTGAACGGAAAATTTGTTTGATAAATTGACACATGTGCTTATATGATGTCATAGATGTCTTGTTTTAGTAATTAGTTATAGATAGATAGATTACAAAATGTGTCTATCAGGTTAGATCTTAGGGTCGCCCAATGTTTTTCATTTTGTAGAGCTGCATATAGCATTACACTAAATTTTACTTAGGCCATATTCTTGTCTACTCATATAAATTTTAGTAAAAATAAGTTCAGTTCAGTAAAATAAGTTCAATCCTTAAGAAATCTGTTAGTTTTAATAAAAATAAGTTAAATTCAGTAAAATAAGTTTATTTTGAACAAAAATCAATTGACAACAAAAGTGTCTTACTTGTATTACCCATCAAATTTCAAGAATAAATGAATGAACAGTTGTTATATCGTAGACCCCCTACTCCATGATGCTCTATACACCCTTTTATCTATTCACACATGTTTTCTATTATCAACGAGTTTTGTTTGTTATTACAATAGAAATTACTAGCTGATAGTTCTTTATTAATTTTTTTTTCTTATTATGGGAGGGTGTAGTATAAGGTAAGGAGGAGGGGTCTATCTAATAATTTGAGAGAATGTAAGGTCAAAAGGAATAATAAAGGCTTTGCCATTAAATTTTGGGAAAATGAAAATTAATAATCCCACCTTTTAGTGGTCTGCTGTCAATAATCCGACCTCAATAATTACAGAATAATCTCAACTTTAAGGGTGGTCTTCTCAAAATAATCTGAACTCTCATTTTTGGCTTTTGTGATCCAATTTTGGCTTGTTCTATGTAGCAAATGAGAGTTCGGATTATTTGGGAAGACACCCTTAAATTTGGAATTATTCTGTAATTCTTTGAGGTCTGATTATTGAGAGAAGACCACCAAAAGGTGGGATTATTAGTTTCCATTTTTCCTAAAATTTTAGACTTGGTTAACAATAAATTGGGCTTTAATAGGCCGACAACAACCAAATATGATTATGGGCAAACTGATTTTAATGGCTTTCAAACTTTCTAATCAGTCATTTGACTGTGTCAGCCAACACATAAAAAATCATAAAGCGTCAAAATAACTTCTACATTTACAACGGCTAAAAAATTCTATTAACCAAAATTAAACCAAACCCTGAATCCGAAAATATCCTTAAAAACTTTGCTAATTACAAAATTACCATTATATGCCACGTGTTAAACTATTATTAGTCCGGGTTCAAGCTAATCAGCAATCCAAAAACCCTAGTAGTAGTGTTAACTTTAAGTTTGCCCCCCTTTCACAAAAACGCACAACTTTCTCTCTCCTCTGACAAAACAGCCCTTTGAGTTAGGGTTTTAGGAAATCCTGTTTTAATACAACTACAAATTTTTAGGGTTTTTGGAGGAGAGAGAAAGAAACCGGAAGAGCAAAAGGGGTTGCAAAAATGGTGGCTGATAAGGGCAAGAAATTGAAGGGTGCTGATAAGAATGACGAGGAGAATGCTGAGCAGATCGACAGTGAACTCGTTCTGTCCATTGAAAAGCTTCAGGAAATCCAAGATGAGCTTGAAAAGGTTCGATTGTTTTTATTGTTTGGTGAATTTTGTTGATCGAGAATGTATGATGGATGGTTTAATTTTGTGGGGTTTTCTGGGTTTGGTGCAATTTTGTTCTGTTTTGAGTAATTTTGCGTTTTTGTGTTCGAAGAATTTGTGGGATTTTGTTGGGGTTGTTTTTTTATGACGAAGGGTATTTTAAGATTGGCTGATTTCAATGTGCATGTGAAATAACTCAATTTAGTTGATATTTTGAGTAATTGATAGTGTTCAAGTTTGAGAATAATCTCTGTTTACATGCCAAAAGGGAATATTCCATTTCAGAAACATGAATTTTTGTGAATTGGAATTATGTTTCTTTACCTATGTAATTAAACAGAGCAATTTAATTGAGTGTTTTTGTATTGGTAATCTGTGTTATTATGGTGATTAAGAATTGCTAAAAAACAGAATTGAATTAAATTATTAGTCATTGATATAATGAATTAAGTGATTCTGATAAGGAGAGCATCTACATTTATTAAAATTTTGGGAGTTTTAGTTTTGCTGAAGACATTATTTCATGTGAAGCTTGTATTTATTTAATTCAAGCTGTTCATGTTAGATACTTATATGTAAATTTTACAGCGTTGAGCTCAAAATCAATGTAGTGTGATTATTCTATCATAKTTTTGCACCCCTTTTTCGATTTTTTAGATCTGTGTCTTAATTACTTCAATTTGTAGCGAGTCTGTTAGTATCCAACCTGAGGTCATTGCTTCGAAATTTAAATAGGAAGTGGATTTGGTGGTCTTGGGTTTCCAGAGTTAACATGGTGGTTTTGGCAAGGGTTGATTCATTTYTAACTTGTGGTGTGGTATGGCATTCATTTGAAGAGGAATGCCCTTGTCCACTTTCCACTTGTATTTCATTAATGCCTGTTGTTTCAAGCAAGGAGCTATACGCTGCTAGTTTGTGGTTTATATGAAATATACCGTTGTAAACTATGGCCATTATCAAGGAGTAAATTTTGAAATTGCTGATGAATTTATGTACTAAACCACTATATGCTCCATCGCATGAAATACGTAGCAGTTGAATATTTAATACCTCACAAATATTCAATTGTTGCGCCATTCTATTACGGAGGAAGTAATATATGAGGCTCTGAGCATTTGGCAAATTCCTGTGAGAAACAGATCTTTCAGATACCTACTTTTGATGCTTATCGTTGAGCTGAGTGGTGCAGCTGAATCCTATTAACATAGGCATCTTGTATTTATTGTCCCAGGTCAATGAGAAAGCCAGTGATGAAGTTTTAGAAGTGGAGAAGAAGTATAATGAGATTCGCAAGCCAGTTTATGACAAAAGAAATGAGATTATAAGGTCCATTCCGGACTTTTGGCTGACTGCCGTAAGTGTTTCGTTGTCTTATTAGATGTTTCTCAATTAATGTTAATAACTTATGATAATATTTCTTTCTTATTTTATCCTTAGTAAAACCTTGACTAGTTTTTAACTACTACTTTATTATTTGTGTTGGTGCAGTTTCTTAGCCATCCTGCTCTTAGTGAGCTTGTGACTGAAGAAGATCACAAGGTAAAACTGTCACCTGTACTCGGTTAAATGTTTAATATATTTTGGACTTTTGAATTGCAAAGAAGAGTACATGCAGTTGTTCACTGTTCCCATCTTGTAGGATTAAGGTCTTGGTATTGTTGGGCCATTTCAAATTCCAACATTAGGTTTATTATTGTTGAGTAAATATCTTATAATTTCCACATGCTCATTTCACTGAGATTCATTGAACAGGTTTTCAAGCATCTAACTTCTATTGAGGTGGAAGATTCTAAAGATGTGAAATCGGGATACTCCATAACTTTTGTGAGTTTTTACTTGTTGTGCATCTAATATCTCATCATTTTGTGTATCCAAAGTCTCTTTTCTAGTAAATTTCTTTTTCCTGTCACTTTTTCAATATCTTATCTTGTGCGACTATTATCTGATTTCTAGACTGTATCTATTGATCTCTGCCCATTACAGTTAATAACTAAATATCTGTTATGCATTGTCTATCACTTCCAGAATTTCAGCCCCAATCCTTATTTCGAAGATACAAAGCTGACCAAGACATTCACATTTCTTGATGAAGGAACTACGAAAGTGACTGCGACTTCGATTAAGTGGAAAGAAGGCATGGTAATAATTTTCATTCTGATTCTTTTGATGTTCGTTCAGTGCTTAGTGTACTTTTTAATCGGTAATTGATATAAAGTTTGAACTATTTTCAGGGAATCCCTAATGGTGTAGATAACGACAAGAAAGGAAACAAAAGACCTCATATAGAGGAAAGGTAGATCTCTTTTTCAATGAGATGCGATTGAGCATTTAAATTTAAAATGTTCCATTCAGCTCCATTTGCTGTCCTTTTTAAAGAAACATGAATAGGAAATTTGTTGCTTTAGTTCATTAGCTGTATAGCATAATGCCTTTGAAGTTTGCTGGTGGTGTTTTGTGATAGCTGATACTATTCATTTGTGGCATGTTTAATGTGGTTGTGGCCTTGTGGGGAATATCTCAACCATTGTTTGCCTTAGCACATGGTATCATATTTATATGTCAATTTTCATTTTGCTCTGCTYAAGCTCAATTACACAAGGTTTTGTTGGAGTTGTTGTACGGGTAGGTGTTTTGCATATGTTTATGCATATAGTTTAAACTCGTTGAACATTAGATTTTTTAAGTAACTTAGTACTAAGGTTTTGTTCTGTCTGTTGACGTGCTTGCTTTTGGTGTWGTGTGTTTATCACTTCATTCAGCGGTTAAACTTGTACCCATGGGTTGACAAGGATGGTTGCTACATGCCTCTACAGTCTACACCCTTGCAAACCCTAGAAAAAGCCTTCCATGCCATGCACTTACCCAATCTACATCTTGCTATAGTGATTTTGTGCCTTTGAACCTTGCAAATACGGAGTACAATATTTGAAAGCAGTTTGACCACAATCATAACTCACCTTTCTATAATAATGGCAGATATGCAGTTAGCTTGGCTTGCCTCAATCAGCTGATCTTTTGACTGTTTTAACCTTATGAATGCACTGAGGTGGCCCAGGTTTTCTGCATCCAATTTTTTTGTTAAACTGCTGTGGCTCTGAGGGTCATTGGAACTTTTTGTATCCTTAGCTATATTATCTGGAAAGCTCCACTCCCTTGGAATTTCACTTGCTTTGTGGGTGTTTGATTATTAAATTTTTACAGTGTGTATGTGCTATGTCATCTGGGCTTTGGTACCCATAACAGGCACATGTACTGATGTACATATCAAAGTGCCCAACTAGGCTATTATGTGATTTTATATTTTGATTTTGGCCAAAATGAAGTGTCTTAGAGTCATACCCAATTGCCCATGCCAAATTGCCAAAATTTGACACAAGATGTGAAATGAAGTCATTGCTCGTATAGCCTGGAGCTTATCAACATTTTAGRTTTGTTTGTGTTTAGTCYACATTTACAAGTTTATGCACTTACTTTTCTTACTCTGTATKTTTGCAGCTTCTTCAGCTGGTTCAGTCAAACTCAGCAAAGTGATGATGAAATCCATGATGAGGTAATTGGGCTATTTAAATGACCTTTTGGGCAGGTCAACAACAGATTAAATTTAAAATCAAAGTTTTTATCTTTAGGAACTGGCAATTCATGGTAGATTGGCGATGAATTTTCAGGTGGCCGAAATCATCAAGGAGGACCTATGGCCTAACCCACTCACATACTTCAACAATGTAATTGTTAACGTGTATTTCTGTTTTTTGTTTTCAATATTTTGGGGTTTTGTTGAATAAGTTTGATGATGCTTGCACTTTTATCACTTCTGTATTTTCTTTATATTTATGAGTGGTGTCTTCTACTCCAGGAGGCTGACGAAGAAGATTTTGAGGGGGATGATGACGATGAAGAGGTAAATTTGAAGCTGCCTGAATGTCGACTTTCAAATTATTCGTTTTTCGTTAGTATAAGCTGTTAGATATGTGTCCCATAAGTGATAAGACATGTCAGTAAAAAAATCTCCCTTATTCTGCTGTTGACGTGAATTTCCTTTGCTCAACCTCACAAATAACTTTCAAGAGTTCCTTCAATCAACCATTCTTCACATTGTTCTCTGTTAATTTGGAGATGTATTCACCTACTATATACTACCAACATCTCGAGAGTTTGACCAATTTAACTATACCAGCTTTTATATCCCCACATCCTCAAATTTTCCGTCTCCTAAGGGGTTTCCTCTGCTTCATCTGAGGATGTTATCCAGTTATGCTCATTTGTAATTCTGCGTACGATATAAAAACTTATGAGCTCGAAAAACCTCTTGGGAGCACAAAGAGCAAGAGTCTCCTTGGGCAGAGATTYTTTTTTCATAAATATTCTTTTTTGTTTAGTGTTCTTTTACTGATCCAAGTTTATGCAGAGATTGAATTAAATTTATGTACGGTGCAATTGCTTGATCATGAAATGGTGCACTATGCAATCAATCATGCATCTTATGGCTTTGTGCCGCTCCATATAATTGCTTCACTTTCTTTCCTTTCAGAGCCTTACCCATCTACCTCTAGACCTTACTCCTTACATGGATATTGCAGTTTGCCTATTGACTCATTCTTTCTTTGGTGTCGTATAGATCTTACTCAATGAATGTCCTTAATGTACAATAGTGATTCTAGATTTAGAGTCTAAGGGAAGCCATCTGAATTTGACCAGAATAAGTCTAGTATGAACTTCTGCAGCCTTTGGTTCACTATCATATGACTCTTATATCGTCGCTGGGTGTTGTTGATGGTATGCATTGGACATTCAGCTTCACCTTGGCTAATTAGTAAAGCAAACATCACTATGAATAAAAAGACAAAAAATGTTGTGGTCTTGTTTATGAATTGGCTCATGGTTGGCTCTAATGGTTGTGATAAGATTGAAGAATTCCAATGAAGATAGCTAAATGATTTGATATTATAGTTTAGATGCTAGACAAGGTCATAGACTTATAGGAGTGTTAATTATCTGCTATATACTAAAGTTGTGCCGAAAAATGCTTAGGTGTCAGGTTTAGGTTTTTTGTTTTTTGCCGTCTTTATAAAATAAACAAATAATAAGAGCAATATCAAATATTAAAATAAATAGATTTGAGTAGAAGTATTTAGAATTAGTAAAAAAAAATGTCACCAATATGAAATTAAAATTTAATTGAAGATGTTTGTTTATTATCCTTATCCAAATTATTTAATCATGTAAACAATAACCATCTTTAATTGAAATATAGATAATTATTTATCATTCTTATTCAAAATTTTAAACCATATAAAAAAATGTCATTTATTTTTCATTAAAAAAAATTATAATTAAATTTAGTTGCAATCTAATGTATTAATTAATTATCAATTTTCTCCGTTTCTTTTTACTAGCAACTTTTGCGAAATTTGGAAATATCAAATTAMTGACAACTATTTTTTCTTTCCCTTTTTGTATGTGATTTCTTCTTATATCAAATTTTGTCCAYCAGTTTGTGTCATGCTCAAAGTTGCCACTAAAAAGAAACGGAGGAAGTAAATTTTTTTATAAGATTTGTGCACAATTATAATATTATTATAAATCYTGCTCAAACTAGTTTATACTATGGCTCTATTTGGCAACAAGAGGATTCTTGATRTTTTAGAAGATTGTACCCATATTAGTAGAGTTTTGACTCTTCAAAACTCTAATATAGTAATATGTGTGTTTGGTTATTAGAGTATTGGAAAGAGTTTTAGAGCTCAAAACTCTCATATTGAAAACGTTGCTATGTGTAGCGTATTCTTTAGAGTTTTGCAAATTAAGACAATTATTCCCATTTTCACTCTAACCSCAAAAAATACAACYTTCTTTCAATTTCACCATTTTCCCTCATCTCGTCTTAGTTTCTTCTCCATTTATCACATCTGGAATTGTGATAAAATGAGCTTAGTAAATACTTCACATATGTTCAAAGAGGTAAGTAAATTTTTGTGATTGATGGTGATGGTGTTGTACGATTAATTTTGGGTGTTTTTTTTTTTTTTNGTGGTCTGCTGTCAATAATCCGACCTCAAAGTAATTACAGAATAATCTCAACTTTAAGGGTGGTCTTCTCAAAATAATCRGAACTCTCATTTTTGCTGCTTTTGTTGATCCAATTTTGGCTTGTTCTATGTAAGCAAATGAGAGTTCGGATTATTTTGGGAAGACCACCCTAAAATTTGGGATTATTCTGTAATTCCTTTGAGGTCTGATTATTGAGAGAAGACCACCAAAAGGTGGGATTATTAGTTTCCATTTTTCCTAAAATTTTAGACTTGGTTAACAATAAATTGGGCTTTAATAGGCCGACAACAACCAAATATGATTATGGGCCAAACTGATTTTAATGGGCTTTCAAACTTTCTAATCAGTCATTTGACATGTGTCAGACCAACACATAAAAAATCATAAAGCGTCAAAATAACTTCTACATTTACAACGGCTAAAAAATTCTATTAACCAAAATTAAACCAAACCCTGAATCCGAAAATATCCTTAAAAACTTTGCTAATTAACAAAATTACCATTAATATGCCACGTGTTAAACTATTATTAGTCCGGGTTCAAGCTAATCAGCAATCCAAAAACCCTAGTAGTAGTGTTAACTTTAAGTTTGCCCCCCTTTCACAAAAACGCACAACTTTCTCTCTCCTCTGACAAAACAGCCCTTTGAGTTAGGGTTTTAGGAAATCCTGTTTTAATACAACTACAAATTTTTAGGGTTTTTGGAGGAGAGAGAAAGAAACCGGAAGAGCAAAAGGGGTTGCAAAAATGGTGGCTGATAAGGGCAAGAAATTGAAGGGTGCTGATAAGAATGACGAGGAGAATGCTGAGCAGATCGACAGTGAACTCGTTCTGTCCATTGAAAAGCTTCAGGAAATCCAAGATGAGCTTGAAAAGGTTCGATTGTTTTTATTGTTTGGTGAATTTTGTTGATCGAGAATGTATGATGGATGGTTTAATTTTGTGGGGTTTTCTGGGTTTGGTGCAATTTTGTTCTGTTTTGAGTAATTTTGCGTTTTTGTGTTCGAAGAATTTGTGGGATTTTGTTGGGGTTGTTTTTTTATGACGAAGGGTATTTTAAGATTGGCTGATTTCAATGTGCATGTGAAATAACTCAATTTAGTTGATATTTTGAGTAATTGATAGTGTTCAAGTTTGAGAATAATCTCTNTATTTTACCAAACACACATATATAAACAGTAGTCAAATCCACCGGATTAGAAACTTAAAACTCTAAAGGAAACTCTAAACTCTTTTTGCTAAAGAGGGCCTATATTTGTGAGTTTAGTCTTTATATTTTTCACTTGGATAGGTTATGTACTAGTTTTACTTTGGATAAGAAGAAAAAGTTTTAAACTGATAGATTGGAGAGCTTGTCTAATAATAATAGGGATTTCCCATTTGGGTACCATTGTACTTTGGTCTTTTCCATGTCAAACCCAATATTTTATTTTATTTTTTAAAACTTTCTAWATGGTACCATTATAGTACGAATTGATTCTCGACTATAACATTCCATTACAAAARGTTAGTAAATCCCTAACTCTTTTTAACCTTAGCCAAGCAATGGTTTATGCGTAAGACCGATAAACAAAGTGAATCCCTGATTCTTTTTAACCCTTAACTATTTTTTTACTTTATGAATTATTGCTGTAGTAGATAAGTCCAAACTGCAGTGGTACCTTGTGGAATCTTTAAAAAATTTTGTACCAAATGGAAAAGACCAAAGTTTAATACGAAATAATATTGTCTAGACTCTGGAGTAAATATGGACGGCCTATTATCAATTAATTTGAGATTGTTGTGTCTTGTAACTTGTAAGCATTAAACCAGATTGTAGAACTTGGTAAGTTAAAGATTTTGATAKATTGTTTCACCTTACCCATTTAGCTCACAAGTAAACAWTAYATCAGGCTGTAGAACTAGGAATGGAAATCATACACATTCCTTACAACCATTTAGCCAACCCCACTTATGGGTCTAAGGCTTTTGATTGATTGATTCCRTACAAKGATTTATCATTGTCTGGTAGTTAACTATGCATTTGTAATCATGTTGCTAGTCCTTTCTGCATATACATGATATATATCCCTTTTTATCTAAAGCTTCTCCATTACTCGGAGATCTATTCTAGACAATGTTGTGAACTATATGTGATTTTGAATTGTTACAGGGAAAAGAGGGGACTGATGATGAAGATGATGAGCAGGATGACGACGAAGATGAAGAGTAAATGTAATTGGGGATTGGATGATGTGATGGACCCTTCTATCGGCAGTTGCTATTACAATTTGATTTTGCTTTGCTTTTCGGATTACTATAGCTTTTTTTGTAAAGTTGGGTCTTTAGTTGGGAATGGTGCTGGAAACTGGAATTAATAGGCTGAGAATGACAAATTGTGGCTTTTGTTATTGTGTTATCTTTGCTTAAAATATACTAGGCATCCAACTTTTTACAGTAAACTAGTAGGGATAATTTAGCTTATTTAGTCTCAAGTCTTTTGTCTCTATAATATATGCAAGGCTTTCCGGGTGATATTAATTTGCATGTTTTGTTTATCTGCTTTTATACTGCTTGTTTTGAATATCTTATTCTCATGTTTTCCTGAGACAAAGTCATGATAGTGTATGTGAAAAATTATTGTATTTTAACTTGGAAAATGACACATTGGAATATTGATTATTTTAATGTGAACACCCATGGAGCCCTACGAGTCAGGTACGTATGGGTGTATCCGAGTATGGCATGACGGTCGTCTAGTACAACATGAGTTAGCTTGGTCTTGTATGAACCCGTTGTTTTGGCTGCTTGTTTAAAATTTCCCAAAACAAAGAAAAAAAAGAAGGAAAATACAAATAATTAGACAATTCTTTTAAACTGGGAAAAAAGTTGCTACGTTACATCATCATCCTTTTAAAAAAAGGGAGCTATGAAGTATAAGAAAAACGTTGCTGTATATATACTGACGCTTAGAAAAGCGTCCCAAAAGCGGCGCTATAAGTTTGCCGACGCTTGTATAAGAATTCTGACAATTAAGAAAGCGACGCAAGATTTTTTGACGCTATAAAATAGCGTCACTCGATATTTTGTGACGATTTAAAAAGCYACGCTACTGGTTGCACGTCGTTTTATAAGCATCGCTYAAGCTTTTATAACGCTTATAAACCGACGTAAAACATAAATTGACGCTTCAAGAAAGCGTCGCCTCATTTTTGGTAGCGTTTCTTTACCGTCGTTTGTAAACATCGCTAGAGACTTATGTCGATTTACAAAGCGTCGCAATATAATTATCGACGCTTTCAAAAAGCGTCACCACTTATTTACCGTCGCTTATAAAGCGACGCAAAATAAATATTTACGCTTTTACAAAAGCGTCATTAAATTAGTTAGCGACGCTTTTCAACCGTCACTTTTGGTTTACCTACGCTTTTATGAACGTCGCTGGACACTTTTAGACGCTTTAAAAGCGACGAAAAAGGTATTTTGACATTTTAAAAGCATTGTTGTATATTTCCTGACCCTTAAGAGACTTGTTTTGACGAAACTTATTTCTTAACGCTTATAAATGCGTCGTTTTGTAATAAATGACACTTTAATAAGTGACGAAACGTATTTCTTGTCTCTGATAAAAGCGTCGGTAAGCAAGGCTTTTAAAAATATTTTCCCACTAGGTTATCTGTATAAATAATTAATTCCCTTCTTTGTTGTTGGATAAAATACCATTATGTGCACTAATAATTAAGTTTAGTGGTATTTTACGCTACATTTCAATATTATAATTCTTTACGACATTTGCCTAGAAATGGAATAAAGTAGACATGCGTAGGAACATCGATTCGATAATCGATGATACATATATGCTGCCACCTGTGCTGGAATACACTTAATACATTAAACAATGAAATCCTTATTACTTTATCCTCTCAAATCTAAATCTACTTTTGAATGACGCGTCTCAATATTGTATTTTTTTACAGTAACTAATTTTGATGGCTAAACTAAAGTTCTATCATCATAATATCAGCAACGTGGCTAGGGAGTTAGTCCAAAATAGAATAATTCTACTTTTCTAAGTCAAGAAAATTTTATTCAGAAGCGATAAATTACAACCGCTTAATAACAACAAGGATGCAAAAAATATGAAACCTAATACATGTCAAAAAATGGTGCAGGTGTTTTCAAAATATTAAGCCATAAAATAAAAGTTAAATTTTTGTTTCGTTTTGGGATATTCCCGGAATTCTTGTTAATAACCACTGTAGCTTGAAATGTCGGATTCTGTCTCCGGCACATACCTCCATTCTAGACATATTGCCTCTTATGTGTTTCTTAGGTCCCGATATATCTGGCCATTACCAGTCGACGAAATTACTAACTTACCCCTAATTGCCCAGACCTGAAGGTTTAGCCCTTTGTAACTACTGCATATTTACAAAGCACACAAAAACAAAAAAAAAAAAACAGTAAAGTCAGAAAATGCCAACTAATGTTTGTTCTATATTCTCATTTCTTGGTTTCTTTAAAATGCGATATGAGCCCACAAAAATTCTGAAGTAATGTATATACGTGATGATTTAAATAAATGATATAAAGTTTAGTCAATATTGTATATTTATACTTGAGACATCCAATTATCAATTATAAAACAAATTAAACATAGTGCATGATTGAATCTCTAAAAATAGCCGATGATGCATATAATTAAGTATTAATGACAAAGTAACTCTATTACTACTTGAACTCAACCTAAACATGTGAGTTTTCTAACATGTCTCTCACCAAAATTAACCCAATTAGTAATTCTCGTTCACAACAAACACAATATCATTCCACATATGTCATATTGAAGAATTAAGACTCTGTACTCAAACGAAAATTCGTAGGTTTTAAAAAAAAAAAACAAAATCGTCATAATAATTGTTACTTAAATAAATCAATCAAGTTAAGAAAGATTACACAAAAGTAACATAAAGTCAGTTAAAATGGCTCCCTTTGAATTTGCTACACAATCATGAAAAACACGCAACGAAAACAACATAATATTACATCCATCAAATCATACACAGTTTGGTCGAAATAATTAAGCGCTAATCTTATATATAGCCATATAAATTAAAACCAAAGTGTTAAATGTACTATAGCATATCACACCATGAGTTGATTGATCAAGTAAACTCTATTGGTTGGTCGAGTTAATCGATGCCACAACACCATTTATAGGTGTTGCTTAGCAATGATTTGTCCCATAATAAAAATCCTAATGTTCCACTATTATAAACACATATATAAAAAGTATAACAATTATTATTATATTATTTTATATTATTTATAATATATATATAATGTATTATTATTATTATATTATTATTATATTATTGATTAATTATTGAATATATTATATATTATTATATTATTATTATTATTATTATTAGTATATTAATTATTATTAGTTATTATTTATTATTACTTATATCATAAGGATCATGTTTAAATGGACCACCCATTAAATCAGGCTAAAATATATTTTTTATCAAATAATAGTAAATATTAAAATAGATATCAAATTTGTGTCCAATCAATTATAATTAATAATGGTGACAATCAAGTTAATATTTTTACCATTACAGTAAATCTTAATTTAAGTGTTCAAATAACGTTCGTTATCGTTTAGCCTTAACTCTAATAATAAAGTAGAGTACGTAAAATATGAAGAGAAGAGGGGAGAGAGCAACTTTTTGGTGGCCTAGAATCTGGAATGAGCGTTAGATCTCCCCCAAAAAGAAAAACACACGAAATCTCTATCTTTAGAGTCTACCGGTGACTAGTGTAAGGGCTTATTTAAATTTAAATTATACATTGCTTTGGTGACCAACTTTTTCTATCATGTTCAATACTTTTCTATAAATTGTAACCAACTCACTATTCTTGGATCTTAATTTTATTTATTTTAATTAAAAAAATAATTATTAATTATTATATTTGATCGCTTTCTCTTTAGTCTAATAATCCTGAATTGAATCTAATCAACTGTAAAGATAGTCGAACAATTAGATTGCTTTTTTAAGAATTCTAAACCTAACTCGTAATTAAGTAGTAGTTAATTTCTTGTCATGCCCACTATAATCAATTTCATGTCTTATCACTTAGATTTTTCATTCACTTCTTATATACTACGTATATTGCATATGCCCAACAATTAAGAACCTACTATCAATACATGTATGTTTAGTTATAAATAGTCATGATCCTCAAACCATCGGCCTAACAAATACGTGTACTCCTCAATTCCCTTTTTGTTTTCCTTTTTCGAAATTGAAATTTCTTAATATTGTCTTGTAAATTTTTATGTAACTCAACTTTATCCACTCTTTTTTCAGTAAGTACAATTGAATCATAGTATTATTTTTCATTATATTTTAACCACCAATCTAATTAATCTCAAACCTAACCACATTTATTACCTTTCCAATTCTACTAAATGAAAAAGTCAATAACCTTCTTTTCAAGTACAAATCTTAATACTTAACACATTTAGTAATTAAATATCCACTTTTCTTAATTCTATCCTCAATCTACAAATAAGACAAACAAAGGAACGGGGGAGTATTAAATTATAGAATTAAATTAATTACCATTAACCAGACCATTACTCAACCAAAAGTTTAACCTTAGGTGAGGCCCGAAAAATATAATATATATTTCTATCAATAATCAATCATAAGTATATTCAATTCTGATATATATGGAATCAAAATTACATCATCTAAGATCAATCTTATGCATGTTCTATTCCTATAATCTCTTTAGCTTCGTTCCTCAACTTATTTCTCAAGGTTTCTTTCATATATCATTTATTCTATGTTTCACTAGCTTAGTTTGGTAAGAGTTTAAGCGCTGGTTATGCCTGAAACGTACATTCGAAAAATAAATTCAGGAGGATCATATTGTAATTTAATTTTTTAARGCATAAYGAGCTGAGTGACAATAGGCAATGAGTCACTTAATGAAGTTAGTATTCAATTCAGTTTGTATTCAATAGTCTACATAAAGTCTAGCTTAAATACCACTTAGGTTGAAGTAGGTTCACTTGATTTAAGGCTTTACCTAAATTTTGTATAATCATCACTTTAATATAAATATTAATTATTATTTATTAATCATGTACATCATTCATCAACATAGACTAGTTAAAGAGAAATTTGGAGTAGGAATAGATTTCCACAAAAAGGTTTTTAGTCCGTTTGGTTGAGCGTAAAACAAAAATGATTTTCATGAAAAATAGTTTTTCATTGAAACAAATTTTCATTGTTTAGTTGCATGTAAAAGAAGTGATGGAAAAAAAAAAGAAAAATGAAGGGGATGCAATGAGGTAGTGAGGAAGGAGTGTATATAGAGTACAAAATATGGAAGGAAAATGATTTTCATTATAGTAAAGGAAACTCTACTCCCATGAAAAAGGGTTTTAAATTCCTTTATATAGCTGTAAAATTGGAAAAGGGAGAAAAATATTTTTCATAAAAAATATTTTATTACACTCTACCAAACGGAGCCTTAATGGTAGTACTTGGATCCATCTTAGTATGGCTAATAGTCTGTATTCCATGCTGAATAAGTGAATTAATGTTCAATGATCTTTGAGCAATAATTAGATGCTTATTATTAATCTCTATGGAAAATGGTAGTCGAACATGAACTAATAGTTTCAATTAAGGTTGAGCACAAATTCTAGGTATGTACGTGGACTCAAATCTAAAATTAATTTGGAGCTAGTGAGTTTAGACCTAGAATT
>SNQN01009867.1:0-13478 GCA_008642245.1 Bassia scoparia
ACACACAATTTTCAGAATTGGTACAAACTGGCGAATGCTCATTCAATTGCCGACATGATAAAGCTTTCGGCCTAGATAAGCTGAAGTTACAAGAGGGCAACGCAACGAAAGGGCGGCAACAAGTAGATACAGGGAACAGATGGTTCGAATATGAGCAATGAACAATTGGGTCAGATAAACAATTGAGGGGTGTTACTGAGTTCATTCTGCAGCCATTTGGGATTAAGGCCATCAAAGACACCACAATTCATACAGGAATTCCAATGCACACTTGCCTCAAACACAATAATCCAACTTCCTCCTCTGCAATAAAGACACAACCTGGAAGATCAATAAATATCAGCCACAAAAACATACAAATCCAAATTTCCTATTTCTTTTTCACAAAATAAACAACTTCAATTTGAGTTACATTCTAGTAAAGACACACAATCCCATTTACTTTCTTATTCTCAAACTCAAGTACTCAACTATAAATATAGGAAGAGAGCTTAATTCCTCAGCTACCTTTGTGTTTTTCCAAACCAAACAAGACTAATTATTTTTTCCTCTTTTCACAAATAAGAAATGACCAAGTAAGGCAATAATACTACAGAAAATAAACATAAAGAATCCATTAAAATCCCATTGCAATTTTGAAAATGCTTGCCTTGACTGAAAGAAGAGAGGAGGGAAATAGTATCGGACCACAATTCTCCTCAGATTTTTTTACCAATACAATATTGATATAGGATATATTTTGAAGTATTGTTTTTTTAATATTTTTGGATATGGGATACATACCCTATCATATTTTGAAAGGGGAGTGATAAATTCATCAAGACTCAAGAGTAGTTGAGATAAAAGGTGAATTCGAGGAGGAGCATTTTTGTGCTTTTCAACTATTTATTTGACACGCGAGTACGCGACAATGTAATTTACATAGACATTCATTATATTATATAGATAATTTTACATAAGCCCACTTGTTCCTTTTAGCTTTTTAAAATAAGTCAAAAACATTATTCTATTATTTGATTGGGATTGTTATCCCAAGTACTATTGGGGACCACTTGGAGCTCACTTGTTCTTTTTAGCTTTCTAGTGTGCCCCGGCGCGCTCAAGCGCGCCGTGGTCCACTTTCCGATTGTATAATTTACAAGCAAGAACTTTAACAGGTATTCATTAGAAGAATTGTATAGGTATACATTACAAAGATAGTCTAATTGATTCTTTACAAAAAACATCTACCTAGAGTTTTTTGGTCAATCAGTCATATAGTTGAAGTAACGGAAGCTACTAAACAAGTGTTGCATCGCCCTGCAAAAGGACTGATTAGGCTCATAGTCGATGGTTCCTTGGGTTTCCGGTTTTGCACAGTGGAGTCAATCATATGCAATCAATATGAATCTAGCGAGCTATCAACAAAGATAATTGTCAACACTGATGATCATAATAGCTGGCTAGCTTTCAAAACTTACAGTATTTTGAAGCGTATGAATTAAAGAGTTTTATTTGTTGTCTCACTGCCAAGGCGAACAACAATCCACCAATCTCAGGGTCAAGACCTATAAATGTAAAGCAAAGCAACAATGAAAAAATTCAGGCTGACTTACGATCTAAAAGAGGCCAAGTAGGAGCATTGTGCAGCACTCTCAGGCCAACATATTAGCTCAAAGTTGTTCAAGAATACAACTGGCACTAAGATAGAAAAGGTTAGAATTATTGCATATAAGGAATACATCATGTAGAAATGGAGAAACAATCATATAAAACAAAATATACCAGGTGTAGGAGAAGATAAAGATTATCAAAAAAGGTTAAATTAGTTWTTAYTGTCAACTGATAACAAATCAAGTACTTATYACACAWATTACATTTCACATCAGATAGGTAGACTGGTAAAATCATAAGACAACCATTAAGCCCTACAATTAATGCATGTTTTGCTAGAGCAGTGTTATCTCTTTAGCTTTAGCTATGACTATAAGGATTGTATGATCATTATGCTTATGATCCGCCTTTTTAGAATTTGTATAGCATGATTCATTTCTTCCCTAAATCAGTGCAGGACTTCTTCGTCCACGAAGCCTAGCTGTACCAGTGCTGAGCAAGAGCTCCCGAACTCAAATACTTATTATTTGAACTCCGAGTTCGTCTCTTTTGTCCCGGAACTTTTGATTCCTTTCCTTTGGGAGATACCTTTCCCATGAACACCTCTTTAATTTAATTCAGATTCATGTTGAATGTACAAAGATTTGCTATAAATTACCTGCGCAATAATATACGTCTTCTAATCAAATATGATTAATAAAAACTTTGGTCCTTGAATTACCGCCTCTGGGTAGTGTAAATAAAAGAAAAAGGGGAGTGTTGTGTTTTTTTTTTTGTTTTTTTTGTTTGTTTTTTATCCCCCATTTTCAGGCAGTATTTCTAATATACTTGATATACAAAAGCTGAATACACCAGAAAATCTAATTCAACGGAAGACATATAAGTAGCCTGAACAAAAATTGGCTATATCAAAGAAAAAATATCGTATGGACAGTAAGAATCTAACTCCATTAGAACTCAATCTAGCACAGTGTGGTGCGGCAAGCATGCTGTCATTATTCCATGTTATGAATAAATAAAGAGAACTTTGCATTGTAAACTAAACTGACGAAGTCCTAACAGCAAAACATACAAATGCTGGTCTCAAAGATGGTTACCGTAACAAAGAGTAAGGAGAGTGGGTTCTTGTCAATTGCATTAGGGGCAGAATTAAATATATGCAGGGGCAAATTGTAACTCCTAATACTGAATTTGCATCTAAATTGTGAGCTTTTATAGATAATTAAAAGACGTATAGAGTTGACAGCATAGAGATGAAAATCTTAATCTAATAGGAACAGGCAAATGGTTCAGAGAGGAAAGGTATTTAGTATCAGATCCATACAGAACCACATCCGTCTGACTGGGTTCGAGTGCAATGTTAGGCGGGTGACAGAACGCGATGAGCAAGCATTCATACTGTTCTTGTTTCGCGGATAATCCATACACATGACAGCACTCCTAGAACTTTATTTTTAAGAGTTCCATACCAGATATTACTAGTCGTTGCAGTACGGTAACCGTCAAGTGGAATTTTTAGCCTTAATTGGTTAAAATATAAAGCAAGGGAACATGATTGATGTATATAATGGAAATATATACAATTAAGTACATTTGAACATGACGATACACTAACCTTACGCAAGAAGGAAATTTTAAAGTCTAATAAATTTAATCCAAGATGTGAGAAACCTAAAGAAATGACCTCACTTCCTCAGAAATCAGTATCAATTCAAACCTCAAAATTCCAAAATTTGAAGGAGAGAAGTCAAACAGAAAAAACACCAAATTCAGATCAAATCCAAGTTGAAAAAATTACCAACAAAAATCAACAAAAAATCAAACCCTAACTCTTCTCTATCGATTAAAAAACCACATATCAGAATGCTAGAATCCAAAGAAAAAAACTCAAAATTCGAAAAAAACGAACGCATAGAGAATATGAGAACAGATACACTAAATTCCAGATTAAGAAATATGACATCCTTCAGGGAAATTGAATACATGTTACTCAAGTCAGATTTTTAGAGAAGAAGGCATTTAATGATTCAGTCTATAATAATTTATTTTGACAATTGAGGTTGTGAGTATTATCATTAGAAAGTCAATTTATAGAGACGTTAGTAGTAGCGAGATATAACATAATGATAGAATGTGTATTTTGCAGCTAACCCTAAGATTAATATCGAGATAAATTTTTGGGGCTAGATTTATTTTGACATTGTCAGCAATCACCCAAACGAATATACTTTTGACTGGTGTTTTATTCTTGTTAGAAAACTCCCACCTATTGATCGCGAACAATTGTAAAAATGATAGAAACAGTAGAATATGCAGAAAAAATTATTTTTCAAAATAAATCTGAGACATTCCAACAAATACAGACATTTTTGTTCACACGCATAGGTATTTTCGGGGGACTCGCACAATTTGGAAGGATTTATTAAGACAATAGAGTTCTCAGGCAAATATGTCTACCGATTTAATTAAGATTATATCTTTTTTCTATATAGTAAAAAAAACCATGGATCTTTGCTACATAACGGCGAATAAAATTACATAAGGTGGTTTCATAATTCAATCGAAATCTTTCTTCCCATATTACTTTTGGTTAGACTCTCTGAAATAGTGTCATACGATAAACCTGGAAATCATACTGCAATGTTGTATAAATTCATAATTATTTTACCGAATAACTTGCTTTGGTAATTTCAGGAATGATAATACAGTTAATGGCGTTATGATAGTGTAGAATGTATTAGATAATCGATGGTAAGGGAAACAAACTTGTTTGTGAGTGGCAGATCGGGAAGAAGCATACAAAAAACGTAGGGGATTTAACTTCTAAATTCCTTTTAGTTAGTGGCCATTGTAAATGCCACTAGGATCATGCCCTGGTTGCTTAATGACTATTGATATAAAACATTCTGTCAGTTATCGGTCTAAAATCATAGAGTGGAGGTGTGTCTTTAATCAGTAATGATAAAAAGTAATGGTGTGATGAGAGGAACAGTTTGATATATGTGAAAGGTATATAGTTAGAGTAATGAAGAGTGACTAAAAATAGTATTTAATATTCAGAAAGAGATTCATGGATTTATACCAGTAGAAAAATGCAAATTCAGGGGGCTAAACAGTATTTCACTGGTAAAAGGGCACAATTGTCATGCATGCACCATGTTCATTATGATCCAAGATAGAGTGCGATAATTAAAAGATTCAAGAGCGCGGAAAGTTGCTATTTTTTTTTTTTATATATGTTCTCTATGGATTTTTAGTGTGTGTCATAGCTGTTTTTTTACGACTATGTTAGCTTTGTTTATTTAGTTATTATATAGATCTGTGTTTTTGTCACTTTTTCAATATGTTTAATTAATGTTAGTTACCTTTTAAATGAGATTATAGAGTACTTATTCATTTTTTGTTATATTAAAAATATGCTTATTTTTGCTTGGTGTTTTATTATTTTATCGCCAGTTTTCCCAACTAGAGTAACATTAGATGTTGTGATAGTCACATGTATTACGTACTTTTTGAATATGATTTATACTATAAATATAATATAATATGTTTAATAGTAATCTGTTCTTACATTTTTGTTTTTAAGAATTTTTTCTAAATAAAAAAATAGTTTGAAAATGGAGGCTAAATATCAATAAAAGAGATAATGGATCATAGTAGTCATATTATTCAGGAATCGTATTATTCTTTATGATAGGTATACAAAAGGTTGTAATCGTCAGTACAGTTGGTTTTATTTTAAAATACATGAAATTAAATTAGGATTAAAATTTTTTTCGTACTATTGGTTTAAATAGAAGAATTTAGATGCGTAATTCTAGTATGTAATGATAATACTTTGATAGTAGAACTAGTAGGTGTTCATAATTTAATTAGAATAGAGTTCATAAAAATATATACTAGCAGATTAGTAGTTTCATGTTGTAGATTTGGAGAAAATATTGGTTATTACGTTTTCTGTATTACAGGATATAGAACATGTAATCAGCATGTTTATAGAATGTAGTACAAGATGCTTGAGAAACACTTAAGTGTCTTAATAAGAAAATTAATGTTTTTTAGGTTTAATTTTTTTTTGTTTTTTAGGCTTACCTTTTTCATGTATAAATATTTTACTCGTTTTTTTATGGCTGTAATTGCGCAGAGCTATGATATATTATTTACGTATCTTATTTAGAAAAGAATGTTTGCTATATTCATTCAGTTAGTTTGCAATTAGTATGATTGATGTCTGTGTAGTATGTTATCATGGATCTTTTGTGGTAAAGGTAAGCTAAGATGATTTTAATTTGTAACAATAACTACTGGTGTGTGCATTGTGTTTGATTGGTGGGATGACCAGAGTTTTTGTTTTTGGTGTTTTGTTTTTGTTGATCTTATTGATTAGTCTGAAGAGATATGGTTGGTTGGATCGAAATATGTAACGATTAATGTATTGAATGGTGCTTGTGGTTTTTCTGTAGTATGTAGTACATAAGAAGAGCGTTTTCTCATGATGTCTTGATAAAGCATGTTCTTTTATGAATGTATTGTTATTTATGTGCTTGCTTTGTACTTAAATTGTGGGAGACTTTTGAGTATTTGTTCTTCCTTCTATAGTTATTGGTTAGTTCCTTCTTGTTCGTGTAAAAAGAATAAAAGAAGAAGCGTAGAAAGATAAAGGTTTTTATTTTACATAATTGGAAGGGCTGTGTAGATTAATTTGTTTTTTGTCTCTAACATTTTTGGAAATGAATCGAAAGAAGTTTGGCCCTATTATATTTGATTCAAGTTTCATGATTATATATATTATTGATTTGTTTTAGACGGTTGGTAATATTATATTATTGTTGTTGGGTGCTGGGTAATGCTCGTGACAATGGGAAGATAGTATGGTTAGTTGATTTTAGGTTATAAACTAGAGAGTTATTTGTTCATTGTTTATGTTACAAATATAAATTGTGCGATATGTGTTCCTTATAGTATTCGTATTGCATGTGCTGATAAAATGATAATTTTGCAACTGCTATAGTATTGATGATTGAAGTTTTCAATATCTATAACTAAAGAAATTAGATACGCTAACATATGCGTGATTTCAGTACATTAAAAGTCTCAGTATTGGTATCGGTCATGTTTGGTGGAGATTCTGGTGCTTGCTGCACATGAGGAAGACCTAAGTTAAATGCCAACATCTTCAGTCAAGTGGGGATAGATGTTGCTTGGAAGAGGAAGATGGATAATTGACTACAAGGAGTAAACAATTTAAGATAAAAAAATATGATCAAGTAGAATAATTGGAAGTGGGAGGTGGATTGATGATGGTTGGGTGAGAGTGATAAGTTTTATATACAGAGGTTGTGGTTGCATTGAATGACTTATAGTTCTAAGCAGGGCTAAGAATTCTGATGTAGACTACGTCATTTGTATGTTGTAGAAAATTGATGATTTGATTTTTGGGTAAGGTTATCGATTTGGTAAAAGATGACTAGCTGATGATGATATATGATATTTAAAGGGGTATACAGGTTTTGTGATTAAAATGCATTACACTATTAAGTTCCTACGGTGTAAAATTTAATAATCTTTGTTTTAATTAGTATTAGAGGATATGCATTTGTAATTTAGCGTTCTTATTTTATATAGGTAAATTAGAATAAAAAATTTTATAGTTCTTCTGCCAAATAAGGGCTGGTGAATGACGGTATATGCTAGAATAAGCGGATTTATTGGGAGTTGGTAATAAAAATTTGAAATAAGGTTTTAGTATATAGAGGATATTTGTAGCTATTCATTAATTAATGGAAACATGAGATCGGGTTAAGTAATTATTATTGTTGTTAGGGCTTGAGGGGTTAAAGGGTCGTATAGTTGTGATTAAGCGTTGTGTTTGATGCGTGTTGACTTTGTGTGTGTGTTCATGTAGGGAGTCTCAAGTTGAGGGGTTAGGGGTAGAATACGGTTATGAGGCCCGGTGGTGATTTGTGTGGGTGGAGTAGAGTGAATGGGCATAGTATGAAGGATGTAAGGGAAGAAGGGGTGTTTGATTTTCGTGAGTATATGAGTTGTTTCCTTATTTAAACTTAATTTTTTTTGGATAAGATGTAGCGGAATATAGAATATTAAACTGTAAAGGTCATTGGAATTATTGGACGAGTACATCAAGCATGAGTTTTGATTACGGGAATCTACATTATCTGGCTAATGCGGAAGGAAATCTTACATTCTCCCTGATCATTCTTATTGGGTAGTTTTACAGATCAATCCTATTAACTAATTAGAAAAACGTACCTGTTCACCAGTCTGTGAGTCTTAGATGAGGGATCGGGGTGCATGAAGTTTCCTAGAACTTCGTGCGAATGACGTCTCCAGTCTTAATCATAGTAGTGAAGTTTGAACTTTGCTCACTGAATTAGCCCACGAGTCTTTCTTATCTCTTGGAGACGTGGTTTAGACTCAAGCTTTATACTAATTATCTCTTCTAAGCTATCTAGTAGTGTGCTTACAGGAATTACCACCTACCAGATTATTCTTTCTTACGGTAGGGGAGTATCGGCTAAAATAGAAAAGTAAATCCTTAGAGAATGTATTTTTAACTCTCTTAGTATTAGGAACCCCTTGGTAGTTAGGAACAGAGGAAAAGGAATGTAGACTTAGATTAGGATTTAGAGAATAAACTATTGCTTTACGGGTTACTTTATTCTCTTTGTTTGGCATTTTTTTTAATTGAATGTTGTAATTGCATAGGGACCTGTTCTCATATTTGTATATATGTGTGTTCTTTTAATGTGGGTTAGGTTTATTTTAGATACTTGCTTTGTTCTGTTTTTGTTTGTGTTATTGTGTTTCTTAAATTATATTTTTGTCGATTTTTTTCACAACATTCGCTTAAAGGCCTTGATATTATTTTTATCCGCTGATTTTTTAGTTGTTCATTAAGAGATATCCTTGTTTCCTTCCAAGATATTTTTATTCTGTGATACTACCCTATATTTTTTTTTGTTTTTAAAAACAAATTACCCCACAACATATCATGGATTGCCTTAGATTGTTGGATTGTATTTGTTTTTGTGAAAGAAATACTGAGTGTTTTGTTTAAGAGAGATTATATAGTGTTTCCACTGGATTGGTTGACCATTTTTAGATAAGTAGGATTGTTTAAGTACTTACAATTTTCAATAAGTGATTACCGTAGTGTTCTTTGATAATTAAACTCGAAACTAGTATCAAAGTCAACTTCTAGGTTCTTATTTGCTGACTCACGTTGATGTAAAGTGGCAGTAGATCTTTTGATAATGAAGTGGGACGAATTTTGTATCACTATGACTCGTTATGTTTTTTTTTAGAGATATTAATCTTTAGAAAGATATACGCTCTCTTAAATTAAAATCATCTTTTTATTATGAAATCTTTTTTTGTAAAGATAAGTTATTGTATTTTAACTCATAACAATTTTATCTTTACTGACACCACATTTTATTCCGGTCAGGTTTTCTTCGGCGTTGCTCAACAAGGGCGTGACATCACACTAAAAGTCCTTTTTTTAAAATGTTGAATTATTTTTGATTGGTATTCTGTCCTCAAGAACCTTTTTTTTTCTTCGAGTTTTCATTTAATTTTAATTGCTTCTCTGTTTTTTTTTTTTCTTAATGAGGATTTAAGGGGAGAAAAAAAAATAAAATAATTAAGGAATTTGGGTCACGTGCGAGTAGACAACGGAACCGGCGATAAGGATGGTGAGGACAAGATAATATATTAAGATGGTTTATGACATTTGTTAGAAAAGATGCGTTGTTGGTGAAAAGTGACCTTCAAAAGAGTGGGTTAGTGACAAAGAACCACTAAAAGTGATGTATATTTTAGAAAGTAGTTGATTCTGCATACAAAAAAATTAGAACATTGACAAGAGTAGAAGTATATATTCAGAAAAGTAGTTCATTTATTCAGAACGTAAAGTATAAAATATATTCTAGAAGTAAAGTATATCGATGATTAGAAAGTTATAACTATATCTTCGGTAAAGTAAAGTAGTTATTTTAGAAAAGTATAATTGATAGTTGAATTAGAACAGTAATGCAATTGTTTTTACATTAATTTATTTGATGAATTAAAGTGGCTTTTGTATTAAGAGTATTATTTTTTGTTTGTTTTTTGTTTTGGGTTTATTTTTAGTTATAAACTTATCTTTGATTTTGTTTTTGTTTTTAATTTTTATTTTATAGGGAGTTTTGTAATGATACTGGTTTGAATACCTACAAGGAGGAAGACGTGAAAAGATGAGCAGAACTGGTGCTGCTATTGTGAGTAAGGAATCGGTGGAGGTTCTTGTGTTGAAGTGTAGTGTTGTTTTCGATATTGTATGTTTTAAAATTTAATATTATGCTTGTGTTGTAATGTTTGGTTTTTTGGTTTGAGTGTACTGAACCAAAATCAACAGTATACACATCTTTTAACGTGATTCAATAAGGGTTTTGACTAAAGCAAAAGGATGCTGTATGGAGATTGGGTTTTGGAGGTATGACTCATTGAGGTCTGTGGGCTTCTGGGAATTGGATTAGGGATTTGTATATGGAATTTTGATGGTAAAAAATGGGAGTTGCAGTGTGGGGCTTCTGATAAGAGCCAGATTTCAGTTGGTGATGTTTATGATGTTTTTTTTGCATTCATTTGGTGATTGGAAGTGTAGTGAGTCGCTAAAAATATTTGGAATTAAAAATTTTGGAACGAATTATGGAAATGGTATGATTGTTCAGATTTCCATTGTAAGCATATTTGGAAATGTATCAAGGAAGGGCTGGTGATGCTTGTGTTTAAGAAGTGTTTTCTGAATGTTTGGTCAGTTTGTTCTGTTTACAATCCTGAAACTACATACATATAAGCTCTTCATATTGTTGATGATTAATGTGAAGAAATGATTGGTGTTCATCTGATGTACGTCATCAGTGGGAATGCTGGTTTGAGTTATTCTGAAGATCAAGGGTATATTCTTGGGTGTGCCTGCTGCTGTATTTGTTATTTTGAATAGGTAACTTGTTTTAGGGGTGAGTATGCCGCTAGAAACGTACTTGATTCGGCATTGGACCGAAAGTCCATGAGGGTAAGAATTAGGGCTAAGATGTGAGTATTGTGTGCTGGAGCGTTTTTGGACAAACGTATCCATCATGTTTTGACAGGGAAGTTTGATGATTGGTTCTTTGCTCTGGCTGTGTTGTGGGAGAACATATACAGCCTGAATGATTGCAGAGTGGTGTTCAGGAGGTGTGATTTGGTGACATGAAGAGTTGTTGGATGGTATTGAAGGTGATGTTGGTTTTCGAGGTGATGATGGTAAGATCTTCGTTCGTGTTGGTGGGGTGGGTTGGAAATGTGCGTGCGTTCTGTTATCTGGCTTGGTCTGAGTGTATGGTGATTCCCTGGTACGGTGATAGTTTTCGGGGTCGGTCATGTGACGTTGTATTGTTGCTTGATGATTAATATTAGGATGAGAAATTTAGTTAGAAATGACTCGATGTAATATACTTTTTGTCTTGATTTTATGTTTAGCTGTATTAGTATTTGTGATTACTTTTTTGTGTTTATTGTTGTTATTTTGTTTTTATATATATAATTATATATACTATATATATAATCTATATATCTATATATTTAATTTTTATATGATATTATATATTGTAAGTTTGTTTTATTATGGCTTTTTATGCTATGTATTGAATTTGAAGAAAAGTAATTGATTATAGTGATAGAAAGTAATGATATTAATGAATAAGTAATTCATAGTCATATGAAGAGGGTATTGTTCAAAGAGTAAGGAGGTATGTGATTAAGAATAGATAATTGCGTTGTTTTGGTGTTTTGTTACTACTTTATGTATCAGTAAAAGTAGTTGATGATTGAGAAAACTGGATTTGTTATAATAAAAAGTAGTTAGAGATAATTAGAAAAGTAATTCATGTTTTTGAAAGTAGTTCGTATCATTGATAATAAGTAGTTCATCGTAATCTTTATAAAAGTAATTGGGGCGGGAATTTCAGAAAAGTTAATCTTATATTAATACAGTTGTTTATATTTGTTATATGTTGCATAATTTCTTCACATTGCATTTTATTCAATAGCAGAAAGTATATGTTTCAAAAGGAGTAAAAGGTAAGCTATGTATAAATAAGTAATTGTTTTGTTGTATTTTGTTTTCCAGGAACTTGAAAGAATTATTTTGTTTTTCAAAGAATATGTCAGGTTGCTTGCTTTTGTTAGGTTGAAAATATGTTGCTTTCAATGAAATGATTGTTCAGAGTATGTTGGTAAGGTTAATTCAGATTGTTGCAGAATAATAGGATTTAAGTTCAGTTTTCTCTCCGATAAGTTTTGGTTGCTCGCCACTCTGATATGATTTTTTTTTGGAGGGTCAGAGATAGGGGCGTTGGATCTGAAGAGAGTTGTCAGAATGAGGAGATATTCCCGCTTGTCTTTGTTTAAGGGAATGCAAAACACCCATTTCCCATACTCCTGCTCGATTCGAGTTTTTTGTGAAACATGGTTTGTTATGGTTTTAGGTTTGTTTCAGACTGTATCTATAGGGAAAACGCAGTCATGATCGTGTTTGTGAAGGTGAAACTCCTTGTGCGCATAGTTGGAGGTGAAGAAGAGTTTGAAATATTCGAAGATAATATAGAAAAAAAAAAAAAAAACCAAGACGGTTTGAGTTGAGGAGAAGGAAAAAGATTGTATGATAATTGCTGTTGTTAATGTTAAGTCGTCCAATTTGAAGGAAGGGAGGTGCGCAAATGTCTACTAAGTCGACGTCCGGAGAGGGTGGATAGGTTTGTGGAGTGCTAGTAAGTGGGCATACTTAAACGTCGCCGGCACTCCAAAGAGATGGATGCTGATGATAAGTTGAATATGCATGAGTCTTAATTATTGAGACTTTTACAGAAATGAGTGATGTCTACTAAGGAATGATGTTTTGGTCTTCGTTTGTCGTGTGTTTCGAAGAACTTGCTCGAGCAGGTAACTGAACTGCCATGGGGGAAAGAATGAAGTCGTTGAGACTTCAAGCAGCTGATTATGCATTTTCAGTGAAGGCTGTTGTTTCTACAGACGTATTATGTAGAGCTTCTTCTCTAATTTTTTGTGATGTGTTGGGTTTTTAGTTTAGAATTCTTCTTAGATTTTGTCTTAGTTTATGTTTTTTGTTTTTTGTTTCTTGTTTTCCTGCTTTGTGTCTTTGTTTGTTGATCTTTTTTTTTTTGTTTTAGACGTTATAATAGAAAAGGATGAAAAGTAGTGATATGTATAAAGAAAGTAATTGATCTCACATTGGCAAAAAGTATGCTGGCATTAGTATAGGAAAGTATGTCATTAATTTAGATTAGTATATGAAGTATTTGGTTAATTGTTTTTTCATTGTATATTATGGCTACTATTCTTTATTTTAGCTTATTTCCCATAGTTTTTCGTTTATTTTTGCTTTCTTGTTCATTTATGTTTATTTTTTTTTTGTTAAAAGTAATAGATATAAAAGGGTGAAAGTAGTCCTTGTAATAAAAGAAAAGTTAATGTCAGCTCTTCAATAAAGTAAATGCATTGGTTAAGGAAAGGTAATATGTAATTTAGAAAATAATTGATAATTGTTGATGTTGCCTTCTTATCTTACTTTACTTTCAGTAATGTATTTGTCACTTATTTTCTAGTGTTTGTTTCGATTACTTTTTGGCATTGTTCATTTGATTTTTGTTATTGTGTATGATTTTTCAAATTTCTTATTTATGTGTACTGCCTTATTACAATGCAGTGAGCAGGTTGGTATGTTTAATCAGTAGTTGTTGAGTAAGAGATTTTTAAGTTTGTGTAAAATGAAATGGTTTACTTTCAGGCGGTCTGTGGAAGCTTCGGTGCCGGTCGGAATGCCG